>MU119499.1:0-63495 GCA_014904845.1 Acephala macrosclerotiorum
TACTATTATAATATGTTATATTTAAAAACTTTAATTATAATTATATTTATTTTATAATATTTATTATTTTACTAATTTTTTTACTAATTTTTTTACTAATTTTTTTTAAATTAAATTTGAATAAATATATTTATATTTTTATACAATTTATGCATCCTCCATGGGGGCCCCACAAAACCCATGGAGGATCCGTGGGTGGAGGACTAATATATTTTCGCCCCATGAGGGACCCGTGGGTAGAGGGGAAATTTTAAAACTCCACCCCATGGGTCCCCCACGAGCAGCCTATCATGGGGAATCTTAAGGGGACAATTCTTGAGATGTGGCATACTAGCACTAGCAGGATATGGTTTTGGTCGATTCATGCGACTAAATATTTGCGAGTAGTTTGGTCTTGAAGTGTTTTGTAAATGTTGCCATGTTTCTGTTCTCAAATCGACGTTGCACTCCGTAAGGCTCTAAATTTATAAGAACCTATTCTCATAGTCACCTTTGAAGTCCCTAAGCCTAATAGTAATAGTGAATTCTAAAATTGACTCGAGGCTATTATTTTTGGATATGGCCTGATGAACTACCTGTCATTCACTCAAATCGAAGTGACGTATTATGAATCTTAACTTTCGAGGCAGAGGCTCCATCTATTTAAGAGGCGTGAATCATTTCTGTCTCGATCTTCCTTCTACACAATCATAATTGTCAACCACAACAACTCAACACCCTTCAACAGACGACAGCACAGTCACAACCTTCAATCAAAGATGGCTTACTCGTGCCTCAAGTCGATCTTTCTCTTCGCTCTCGTCCTGGTCTTGACCCCTCTCACTACCTTTGCACTTCCCACCGACAACAGCCTCTCAGCTCGCAACGATCCGGCCACCACGGCTCCAACTTCTCAAACCTTCTCACCTACAAAAATTCTCGATGCTCGCAACACAACCAACCTAGTGGCTCGTCAATATCAAGGCGGTCCTCCCCAAGTTGATTCCTCCGGCCAGAACACCTGCGTCCCAACTTGGAACATCCATGACTGCCAATTACGCTCCACCCAATTCCAGACCTTTGAAGTCTTCTTGACGGTTTTCGACCCATGGTGCAATGCTGTGGGATACACTCCAAGTGCCAATACCTGGTGTAAGTAAATCATCCCTTCCCAATATTTTGTGCTCATCAAAGCGATACTCGAAGGTGAGTAGCTAACTTCGGTTTGTAGTCCATCAGAGCGTCGGCGTACCTGATTGGGACCTCACCGTTGAGGTGGACTGGGACGAACCGTCTGTTTGGTGGTTGCCTCCCCACGGAAAATACTCCTATTGGAGCTTCGAGGTTAATCCAGCATATGAGGATTACACTGGGTGTGATACGTGTGACCGCATCTCCTGGATGGTTCCCTTTCAGTGTTAGAGAGAGTATCGATCTGCTATGTCTTGTGAGTAAGCCTCATACATGCCACTGCAGTCTTCCCTGCTAACAGTTTCAGGCCTGTGGCATGTGCTAGATCGCCTTATTTCATCAACGCAGCATGCTGGATTTGACTAACGTGATGGGGTGCATACGAAACTAGGTATCATGGTGGGAACAGAACAACTTTGCCTGGGCCGCCTATGGACTTGACTCGTGCTTGGGTTGGGGTGATAAAAGATAATTTTCTCGTTGCATTGAAGCATGAATTTCTCGCGATGACCAGGAAGCAGCAAGACAATACATAAAAGCGTTGAAATTAGAGATTTTCTTGCAGGTGATTGAAGCTCGTAACACTGTCCCTTTAACCAAAGGTGCGTTCAACTCCGAGAAGTCGATAGTAGTGCTAATGTGCTTGAAACGAGAAATCGAAGAAGCTGCTCTATGTATTTGTTAAGAACGTGCATCTTGCACGGTCAGTACTTGCTGATCTCTAGACTCAATAGTCAAATTTGGAAGCAAGCTGCTCCACTGGCATATCTTTCGGAGGGCCTGATACCAGGCTTCAAGCGCTAAAATTTTTGTGTCTCCAGGCGATAGATCGCTAATTTCACGGCGCTTTGTTCCTGGACTTTCAGGGCATTCATGACCCCGCATTATGGCAGATCACGGTTGCAAAATAAATCTAATCATAGCATTCTAGAGGCTTACAATAAATAGGCTGCTTTCTCATAAACAGTGAAAATATTCGAATGAAAAAGCAGAAAAGAACTTGAAAATGATGTTGAATAATCGTTGTCGCATTGTTTACAGCTAAAATGATGTATTCGAAAAAGTGTTAGGATATTAAACATCAAAACGCACCAAGCCTGAAAAGTTGCCTCGCATGTTTAGCTCCCACGACCCGTCCAAGCAGAATCTCAATCCTCGATCAACTTATCATCTGTCGTATTCCACTTAATAACAGTATACGTACTTACAACAGGTGTTCCTGCTGGCGCAGCACTCGTAATGTACCACTCTGTCAAGGTGATCGTGACCTGTTCTCTCATCTGCATCTGATCATTCCCCTCAATTTGAGTCGGGATCGTCACCGTCATCGGACTTATGTTTGCTTCCGCGAGTCTGAAACCCGCCTCGCTCGTTCTTTTGTCTTTCATTGGCAAAATGTAATCGTCCTTTGCACTTCTCGGTACGAGTTCGATATGCAGTACTGGTGCTTTGCTTTTGGCATCGGAAGAATAGAGAAAAGGGATGAAGCGTTGGTTGGAGAACATGCGCAGTCCAGGGCCGTCGTAATTGGATGATAGCAAGGAAGGGATGGTCTTGCTGGGCGGGATGGCTAGAACAGGGATATCGAGCGCGAGTTTCACGAATTGATAAGAAGAGTCTATGCCTGCCGGTTTCTTGCGGATGCTAAAGAGAAGATCAAAGTAGTAGATGTTCGATGTTGGGACGTAGTCCTGTGCGTCGTACTTTCCTCTCGTCAGGCGGGTAGGTATGCCTTTGTAGTCTGGGAAGACGAAGAGGTCGAATTGGGATTTGAGGGCGGATGGAGCTGCCGTCTTATGCGATGGCAATGCTTGCATTCGTTGCTGTTGATGAGGTGGCGTAGGCATTGGGTAAAGCGCTGCCTTGATCTAGGACATTGGTCCAACGGGAATTTTTGAAGACGTAGATGTGCGGACGCTAGTCCAATTTGTGGAAGCAACTGTTTTCGGCGTAGTTGATGCTTTGGGCTGCCGAACATAAAGCTGGCGGTCTCTTGGTGGAGTCGGTATACTGACTGGAGGAATAATTTTGAAAAAATAGCTCGGATCATTGAGCTCAAGGCCGAGTTCGCACGAGTTTGGAATTAGATCAATATACGCCTACGGATCCTTAATCGTACCGAATTGCAAAAGGCTGTTGATATCTGTGGCCATCTTCGTGAGGTTTAGGCAACGGGTATCTTTGTCGAACCAAGTGCTCGGCACAGATGAGTCTTTCATGGATTTTTCAGGCCATTCCTCGGGTGCACCTTTGGTATACAGCGTTCTTAAATCGAAAGTAACTTTCCCCTTGGCATCAAGAGCAGACCCAAGACTGAAGCGCTGCTGATGAGGTGGCTGAGCCAGCGTGATTGATTCGAGTTCCTGAGGTTGGCGATCCAGTAAGCACATCACGGTCTCATCATCCCATTTGGTCTATCTGCAAACAGGATATCTGTTGTCCGGCAAACCGCCGGACAATGGAGTGTTCCATGCAACAGTGATACGAAGATCGGGCATTGCTTTGATGAGCCCTGAGCGAATGAGAAATCCGTAACATGGAATCTGAGGTTTGAAGCCGGCATCAGGGACGACTTTGCGTAGGTATATGTTGAAGGCCTCTTTGATCTCCCGTCTCACAAAATCGTCCTCCACATCCATATGACTGGCTACAGATAGCGCGCCATCTATGAGGCAGTCAAGCCAGAAGTCGTCGATGTAGAAGAAGCGAAGGGACTCTGGTTTGCAGAAAGAGGTTTCTGGTATAAGGAAATGTGAAGGAATTCCACCTACAGTGACGCGTCACAAGTCTGAGCCATTTAAGCGAAACGCGCTCAAAACGCGTGAATCGCGACTTCACCACTTTAAATAATAACTACATTCCTATGCTTTAAATAATCAGCTCTTTTGATGCAAGCTATTTGAAAAAGTAATGTCTCTTTCTATCTCTTCAGATTTTATTTAAAAATAATAGCGCTTGAGATAATAATGCTCAAAGTTTGAAAAATCACGGTGCGCCATTTTTACATACTAAATTAAGCGATTTTAAGGCTTTTTTTCATCTTTTGCAATTGGACGACTGCATTACCACGGCTAATGGCACGGTCCTGACTTTCTCTAGGGACTTTATTCTTCTTATTAAAGGCTATTTAGCGATAGAATTATTATTTACACTTGAATTGTGGCTAAAAAGTTATAGCTGGTAGAAAAGGGGGCAAAAGGGCTGTTTTTGGTGGGGTTTTCGCTTATGGCTCAGACTTATGACCTAGTACTGTAAGGATAGTTTTTCAGCCAACCAGGTATGAATGATAGCCCAGTCGTTGTTGTTGGGACCATTTAAATTGAACTCGTCGTAGATAGCTTGGCCCAAATTCGGGATTTCCGAACTAGCGTTGGATATTGTGAAAGTCTTGATGTTTGATCTCATGATAGGAGAAATTTCTGGATGCTTGATTCCTGGTGCTGGTGTAGCAAGACTGGGTTGTCTCAACCGCTGAGGATCTCCCGCCTCACCATGGGACATTGTGTGGACAGAAGTCACTGATTGCTTAATGGACATAAACAACGCCGACTTTGACAACATATTATTGACCTCCATCCGTGTAGCATTTGCGCTGGAGTTGTGGACCGCAGACCGAAACCGCATCAAAGCGGCACTGAATACTGTATCAGATATCGCAAGTAGTTTCCCGGCTTGCCAAGCAGAAGCGTACGAGAGATCCATCAACCCGGTTTGAGGATCCAGGATCTGGTAATCTTGCGAAGTTTGTGAGCAGTTGGGGAGGTCACTTGTAGGAGAGTCTCCTGGCCAAGACACTGGCTGAGGTGTCAAAGGACCTCTGTCGAATGGAGAGTCTCTTCTCCACTCTGCGTTCTCCAACGAGCTAATGTGTAGCCCATCTTGATGCGAGCAGCTAAACTTGATGCTGGAGGAGTTGAAGTATCTAGCTTCTGCAGTAGCGCATCATCTGGATGTAACATTTGCTGGTTTTCAGTAAGATTTCGCATTGTGTCCACGAAGTTGACTGGGTTGGGTGGCAAAGCAGTATACATCCACGAGAACAATGAAATCATCCCAACTCGATCAAAATCTGTGCCTAAGGCAAAGTGGGGGCTGAGAGTGGAGTCGACATTCTCAATCGAAACCAAGTGGCATATCTGAGTTTTTGGAGCCGACTGATCATAGACGCCTGTTCGAGACGAAATTATGATCGAGTACAAACCCTCCTCATCGATGCCAGCATCAGGTATTCCGGTAGTGTTGATCTGGCGAACATGCGTAAGGTACTTGAGTGACTCAATACCGACCTTCACATTCTCAGTGTCTTTGTCAGTAGCGAAAATCCGAATGAAAAGATCTTTGCGGGGGAATATCACGTTGACTTTGCCAACTGCACAAGCTACTTCGTCGTACTCTGCTTTGTCGAGCGAGCCGTCCTTTTTGATATACTTGGCCTCGTAGTTGATCCTTGAAGTTTGAGGAATGCCAAAGTAATCTGATATGTTCATATTGAACTCTCCTTTAAGGCTTTGATTGATAACGTCCTCGTCCTTGGAAAAGCCTGGGATCTTCAAGGCCGTGATGTCTGACAAAGCAGGTAGATGGAGCTCTTCAGGATCGAAAACAAGAAGCGCGACCCATGGGACCATTCCACGATATGTAATCTTTTGATTTTTTGTGTCGGGATCCATAATTGGCTCTCCGGTCACGGGATCCGTGAGTTTCTGCTCATCTATCTTTCCCTCCATGTGCGTCTTGACCCCGGCTGGGATCTCCCAAGGGTAATGCGGGCCTTGAAGAACAATGTGAGGTAAGACGCGGCCCTCACCTTGATGCCCATCCGGTGGGTAGTAGGTGTTGATGAGGCTTGGATCCAGAGAGAATCGAGGAACGATGACTTCAAATTCCTGTAGGTCAAGAGCGTGGGTGGAGTCGAGAAGACGGGTGTTCACAACATCCAAAGTCTGTATTCCTGAACCAACTCCAGCAGAGATATGCTGGTGAGCTTCAATGACATAGTTATTTGCCATGAGTCCTGGCTTGTAGAAAGAAAACAAGCGCATCTGGTCTGGTTGAAGCGCGTATGGATCGGCAATCTCGTCTTCACGAATCCGCCGAACGGCATTCGCCATATGGCTGAGTGTCAATTTGCGTGCAGACATGACGAGGAGAGATCGGAGTTTGGAGGGATTCGAAAATGACTAAGTCGAAATGTGTCAACTGCTGGGTAGTGAAGAAAGTGAAGCTGTCCAAGAACACTCAACTAGACAGTCGTTCGAAATTCCACAATCTGATATCGCATCAGCCGGTCCGTTCACTTCCTATTTTCAGAAAGCTTCGCTCATAGAGGCTTCAGCAAGAGAGCTTCGAATGACGCACCGATCACACTCACTTCACTCGGCCTGAGGTTGACCGTTCCACGCCGCCCCTCTTCCATTCTGAGATCATGTCGACGGGGATCTGCTGCCCAATCCACGGCATGCTGCTTTGACAGCGGAGGGTGAGAAGATTCATGGCGTACAAAGCTTAGCAGTGTGGCATTGATGCGCTTGCAATCGGATAAGAGGCAGGTGGGAAGGTGGTGAGGAGGGTGGTGTTGTTTTAAGGTTACCCCGCGGAAACCAGCCACCATGGTCTGGATCCAGTGTAATCTACAGGGGCCCCGGTAAGCAGCCCCAAAACGCTCGGCACTGCAAAGCCTAAATTACCGTAATTTCAGTGCTTGGTAATTGCGACACGACCGCCTATGACAACGCGGCCGCGCTGCTGTCCCTTCCCAATCCTACATCATCAGACCACAAGCTTCCCATCCACTATTTCGCCATACTGCATCTTGCACCATGTATCCTTCACCCCATACACTGCACGCCCCCTTCACGCGTTTTCCTCCTTTGGATTGTTCAAGATAGATTCCGAGTGTGAGGAGTTGCTCGTGACACTGGTCGACGGCTGGCAGCTTGGCCCTCGATGCAGAATTCGGTTTGAACGTCAGAACATGGGTGAGAGAGCTTCAATATTTGGCATCTCTCGTTATAAGAACTAGCTAATAAAACTTCTAGGGATTGGGTCTGTCTAAGAAGTTTAGACGAAGAGACGCTCTGAGATGGCTTCCATTTTCGACAACGACGACAACACCAAACTCTCGCCAGAATGGACTAACTTCCTTTAGCAGCCTTCTGTAGACAGCCCCGTGAACCCAAGCCCTCCTAGCTCAGGAAATTCTGGAACGGCTACGTCTCAGAGACTAGTTTGCAATAGTCCCCAGTCTCGGTTCTGAGGTTTGACGTTTGACACCGACAACAACAGTGACCTGTTCAAGGCCGCTGACTACAAAAGCACTGGCTACAATGTTGCTGGGAGTGTCGTTATCAACCTCTCCAAGCCACCTAAGGAAAACCCAGCCCCGTCAACGAAAGACCTCAATGGTGTCTTCAAGTCCTTCGGTCTCCTCCAAGATGATGCCCAGAACACTTGGGCATCTGGCAGCATCGTTGATAAAATGATCATAGCAGATGATGAAGGGCTATCCCTCCCACTTGATACCACGACAAAATGCGCGCGAAATGCCATATGGCTTACTCCGGGCCAGACCTTCAGGGTCGATACTGCCCTCGTTCTCCAACCACACTTCTCACCGAAGACCGATCTGAGTGGTATCACGACGGCAGTCCTCGAAGAATTCCATCTAGGAACACTCGAATCGCTGGATAGCACGAGGATCTTTTTGCAGAAAACCTGCTATGGAAATCACTCTACAACGGCAGATGGGAATTCTGTCATCTGGTATCTAACAAGTACATTTCGGTTGACCTTCAGAATCACATTTGGAGGCCTCTGGTTCTGGTTGTCTTATGAGCCTATAGGGGTCAGTCTTTCGGTCACCCAGAATGGAGACCTACCTGCACCGCTCACTGCAGATGATTTTTGGAAAAAGCTAGATGGGCTTGGTTCCACTGGGCTCAAAAGCTCTCTTTCAAAGACGGTTCTTGACGACGTTTTATCAGGTGTCACGCTTTTGAACTTCTCTGCGGGCAAAGACAATAGCAACGGTGTGTGGTGGAAGGTTAATGTGAAATTACAATGGGGAAGGTCCGACTCAGTATCCAGCGACAAAAAACCGGCAATGTTTCTCTCATATGACTCTCAATCCGGAACATTTAGTGGCGGTCTGATCACGCAAGGATTCTATGCTACAGCAGAGGATAGACTTCTTCCGACTTATTATCCCGGAAGGGACATCGACCAGCCTGCCAATGAGCCTCCAGCATCTTGGGATTTGACCCAATTATGTGCAGAAACAAAGGGTCTCCCTGCATCACTTCCTACAACTATCGCGCTAGCAGAGATCGAGTATACCATGGGAGATTCAGGTGAACCAGGATGTTTGGCATTACTCGCGAAGCTCGTGGCGCCAAACACAGAAGCACACAAAAACCATGTTCCATGGGGGATCTCATGGGATAAACTTGACTTGGAGTTGTATAAAGGCTCCGGTTTTTCCTTCATCGCCGGAACCTACTTTGCCCTGAGTTCCCGGCCTCGCGGTAAAACGTACCCAGCAGCTCATATGGGACTGAATGTCAGTTATGATAGCACAGGTCCAAGCTATCAAATATTGGGATACGCTGATACGCTGATACGCTCTACCTTGGAGTACTTTGGTCATTTTTTGATGATGAATATTGCGGACCTCTCCTCTCTACCTTAGGGAATATGGAAGTATCAACACTCCGATTGATGTACACGTTCAACAGCGGGTTGGCATCGAGCTTCTGTTTCACTAGCATCATTATTCTCAGACCCCTTCAACTTAGAATGTTCTACCAGTATACTAGCAGCGTCGCGGGGTCCAACACTGCGGCACATGCTATGCAACTGAAAGATGGCCCAAAACCTCAAATTGTCCAAGCTAACCCCAAGGATGGGAGTGCTCAATCAGATTGGTTCTTCGAATGCGATTTAGAAGCGTCTGGTGCTGGAGCCACCATTGGCACAGTCGTTGCTGCCATCTCTGACGACACTGTAGGAGCTCTGCCATCATTTGTCAGTGGCATTACTATTCCAACGGCAGGAGGAAGGAATCCCGTATCCATTAAGGTCGCCAAAACGAATAACAATCTGATGTTTGTCTTGCGAATCGTCATCGAGGAGTTTACGCTAATGTTTATACAAATCGCTCAAAAGGACAACGCGAATCCGCCCAAAAGATTACTTCGTTTTGCTGTGGACAAGATCCCGTTGATCGAAAAGGTTCCTCTTTTGGACAAACTACCACAACCGTTCGATCAGCTTGAATATTTCTGGGTTAATGGTCCTCAAGGCTTCCTTCTCTCGGAAGTGGACGCACTCAATAACCTGAACAACTCCCCACAACTGCTTGTTGGGGAAGACCGCTTGATCTATAAAGATGCTACAGGGGAGGTGAGAGATGTAAAGGGAGCCCCGCAAGGTACCCCGGACGCAGTCGTTATTCAGCCCGGACATCACTTTATAGTCGTTCACAACAAAGTTGTGGCTATCGACCATATTTTCAATGCAACGCCCAAGCCGCCGCCTGCACCGGCCCAATCCTCTACAACAGGTCCAACCTACACAACAACTCAAACTCTAGCAGCAGCTCGGACCCAATCACTACCTCGGACGTCGACAGATCCGGCTCCCAGCATCGCTCCTAGTCCCCCTACCAAGGGAACAGTCGTTCTCAAACTTGGTCCGTTATCAATCACTGCAGTCACACTTCAGAACAAAGAGCAGAGTGCTGGGTCACAGAAGATCCTTTCCATCGAACTAGATGCGACCTTCGCTATGGGACCCATGTCTTTCAGTCTCCTTGGATTCTCCCTCGGCGTACCCCTGTCTGGCAAAATCACGCTCAAGGACTTAAGTGGTCTTGCAGAACACGTCATTGTTAGCATCCATGGGCTCTCATTCGAGTTTAGAAGCCCTCCTCTTCTCATTGCTGGAGGCTTCGAGCATGAAATAGTGGCCGATGGTGAAATCTACATGGGAGGCCTTGGGATCTGCTTCCCTCCATACACTTTCGTCGGACTCGGAGAGTACAAGATTTTACACAACTACAAATCTGTTTTCATCTATGCCAAGCTCGACAGCCGTGAGTACTCCACTCCCAGATTCCCATCCTTTTGCTGACAGCCCTCGCCCAGCCCTCATCGAGCTCGAATTGGCTACCATCTCTGGAGTCCGGCTGGGCTTTGGTTATAACTCCCTAGTTCGATCTCCGAGCATCAATCAGCTCACCTCATTCCCTTTCATCAACGACACGGGCACGAGCGGCGCCGGAAACGACCCAATGGCAAAACTGAAATCTCTGGTAGAGATTCCAAAAGACCAGCCTTGGGTCACTGCGAAGCAGGATTCATACTGGTTTGCCGCAGGCATGAGCATCACCGCCTTCGATATTCTGCAGGTCACAGCCGTTGCCATGTTCGCGTTCCATGACTCTGGTCCGATTATAAGCCTTTTCGCCGATGCGGTGGCCCAAATGCTGCCTGCCGCGAACGACCGTAGGGAGATGATTGTCTACGTTGAGATTGGGTTAGTGGCAGAGGTAAACTTTGGGGATGGGTATTTCAGAGTCGAAGCTTCGCTTGCCCCGACCTCTTTCCTTCTCGTTCCGCAGTGCCATTTAGAAGGAGGTTTTGCCCTTGTATATTGGTTTTCAGTGAGTTCTCCCAATCTTGTCCTAGATGGCTTACTGATCACACCTCACAGCCTAACGAACATGCAGGCGACTGGGTCTTCTCGATTGGCGGGTACCACAAGAATTACCTACCACCTGCTTGGTATCCTGTTCCGAAACGTATTGGCATCGCCTTCTCGATTGATATCCTCCAAATAGTAGAAGAGGCGTACTTTGCCGTGACTCCAAAGGTAGCTATGGGCAGAGCATTGATACATGTCAGTCTCGCCTTTGGACCAATCAAGGCTTGGCTGGACGCAGCAATGGACGCCCTCGTTAACTTCCATCCTCTCCACTACATTGCAGACTTCAAAGTCTGTGTCGGTGTCACCTTCTGCCTAGATGTTTGGTTCATTCATAAACATATCTCAGCTTCTGTGGGAGCCTGGCTACACCTTGAAGGGCCTGAATTCGGAGGACATGCACGGCAAGTGCTTTTGTCGAATGTTGCTGGACTAGCTAACGTGAGCGTCTCTATAGTGTTGATTTCTATCTTTTCGGTTTTACTGTTGACTTCGGTGCGACGAATCGAGCTCCAGATCCCCTCGACTTGGTGGAATTCTGGGAGATGGTACATAAGCCTGGTCCCTCGTCAACGCCTTTAGACAATGACGCAGACAAAAATCCTCTCCAAGGATGCCTCGCCTTCAACGAGTATGACAGTGAGAAGAAGGCTCTATCGAAGACCAAAGACGGAAAAGACCTCCCAATGCTCATTCCCGAAGAAGGTGCAGCATTGAAGTCATCCTCGAGAATGGCAACTATCCGATGCCATCCGCGCCCAGCACAACCACTTCCACCACAGCTACACCTCCAAGCACTGGTGCTGGTGCGAAATCGTTCGTCCGCGGTGGTAGCTTCAGCTTCCGCATCGCATCCGACTTTGCCATCTCTCATGCAGAGATCGCTGGCCCAGGTATCTCCATCGCCGTCGACACCCCAAAAACCACCCAACCAATTTACGCCCGTCCCATGCGTGTTGAACAAGCCATAACTTCAACTCTTACCATCACAATCCACGAAAGAGACTCGCCCTTCACAGTCGTTGGGAGTTGGCAATTCGTCAAATTTGCACTCAAGGACGTGCCTATGGCCGCATGGGGGCCATACTCAAAGGCCCTCGATCCGCTCTTCACACCCAATCCCAAAGTGCCCCTCAACGGGACAGGAGCGACTATACCCCTGGCGATGGCACTCATGATCTCAGCCCCACCTCCAGAGCTAGCAGTCAGCACCATTCCGGTATTCAGAGCCACCGCAGCAGCGAAATTCAACGTTCTCGATCTCAACATCAATAAGAAAGATGGCACAGACTGGATCATCGCTGCTCCATTACCCAAACAAACAATCTATGTCGCAGCTCCACCCACAGATGCCGAAAACACATTGATGGCACAAAACGAACTCAACGAGCTGTGGGATGAGAAACAAAAGACTTGGGAGGATCTAATAGTCGAACAGACCCTTGCTGTGCCACTGCCTGGTGGAAAGACAGCGAGCGTTGATATGACGGCGTGGAGGATTGAGCAGTTCACGGATATTATGGGTTGGGCTAAGAATAGGCCGCAAGAGGAGAAGGTAATGAGTCCGCCGATTTGGAAGTTGAAGGGGGACGCGCCAACGAAAATGATGAAGAATTTGAAGAATTTGAAGAATGTTTATTTGGATTTGCCGAGGATGGCGGTTGTTGCTTGATTTGGTGGACGTGTTCAGTCTTGAGGGGCAAAATGGTTCACTTCGCTTCGAGGAATGGCTAAGCCTAAATGTCTTGTTTCGGTTTATATTCAACAGATAGCTCACTCTTACATCTAGTCATGCCGATGGGCAACACTAAAAATTTGTTCCATGGTTGGACACTGGCAACCGGGATCATCCATCCAGTAGCTTCCGTCACACTGTGCCACTGTGTCACCGCTCGATAAGTCCCGTGCGGATTGCGGCAGTGCAACTAAGAGTCTAAAACATTCAAAACCATAACACAAATTTGTATTGTCGCCAAGTGCCAAGTATCCTTGGTACCAACAATCACCAGAGACTAAGCAATCCCTTGAAAAAAAAAGTTCGGTAGAGTGATACATTAAAGTGCTCCAAGTCCTCGAGTCCATGTGTCTTTTGCTTCGGATTTTCGAGTCGTTTTTCACAATCTACCCCGCAATTTTCGAATCTCCAAGATTTTGATCCTTTCCCGTTTTAGTGAACGAGCTAAAGTATCAGGAAGCTGCATGCAATGTTTCAGCAACTGATCATCGGCGCTTTCCTCCTTATCCATTTTGCCAATGCCCAAGGTGACTTTGCTCCAAGAGCAACTTGCGGAGTTGTCAACTATGAGTACGCCACCATCCTGACCAAGCAGAAAATCATTAGGTGTAAATATTTACTAGTCCACTGAGCTGTGTCGCCCTTCTCTACGCTGCGGGTGGTTGTCAATATGTAAACGATGACCATTGCCACAGCGAAATCTGCTGCTAGGAGAATGAAGGCCGGTGCTGCTGGTTTGGCAATGGCTGTTGTTATTGGAATCATTTGGGTGTTAAGTGGCTGGTGAGATCTGTTCGGTCATCATTGGAGATTTGCGGCTTGCAAGACAGACAATTTAGGCGTGAGTTCTGTGCTCGTAGATCGAGGTGATGTTTGATTGTAGACTTCTGGGAAAATGAACTATGATGAATGGGCGAGAGTAATCAATACTGAATACGAAAATCTTGGAATTTCGCTTCAAAATCTACACTTGCATAGGTATTTGCTGGTGTGCAGAGCAGTCTGGCAGTGGTCATTAAGCGAGCCCCTTTTCGTGTTCCGACTTCAGGGCTTGTGCTTCTTGTTTAGCGCTGCAAGTCTAGAAGTTTAGTGAGGAGGTCGCTCAATTCGAGGCTATACACGCCCGGGGCAATGGCGCATTCCTCGTTTGAAAATTTGAGTTTGAATATGTTTCAGGTGTAGGCTTCTGAGTGCGTCCTCGAACGCACCTTGCATGCACTTTATACTTAGAGAATTTTGGTGATTGGCAATCCTTGCATTTCGGTGAGTGAGAGAAGAATTGACAGTCATTCCCTGAATACCGAGATCTCGGACGAGGTGTCGAATTCCGAGTCCAACTCCGATATCAACATCACCTTCCCATTACAGATGAAGAATTCGACATGAGCAGGGTGCAACGCGTGTAGCAGTCCGGATGAGTCCTGGCGATATTTTAAATACAACGAGATATTTTCTGTTACTTGGCATTGAACCGCCAAGAATCTTCAAGATATTACGATTATGGCAGAGCTTCCACTGGAAGGTATTGATCACGTCAAGAAGACGCTGATATTTAAGAAGATTCAAGGCAAAGATTTGACGGTGGATGTGCGTTATGTTGACTTGGACGCTCCTGGTCCTCAACTAGCAATCTTATATTTTCATGGCGGATTTCTGGTGAGTCAAATCTCACCTGATATTAGGGTGGTCACGTGTTTAATGTTATATATATCCTCATCTCACCGCTAGACAGGAATAACACATCATGAACACACACTTTACACCCACACACGGCCTTTGCCTGTAATACCTGAGCTCTGACAAAAAGATTCGAAGTACTGACCTCGACCAGATATCCGGAGACTCAAACACTATTCCCAATTAGCTTATCCAAGCGGCGCTGAGGAGATGTTGGACGATCATCTCAGCAAACTACTGTTGTCTACCAGAATCAACTGCACATGACATATCCGAAGATCTCGTGGATGCATATCGCTATGTCAGCAACAATCTTTCGCAGGATCTGAGAAAGCCAGGTTTGATCGACTCATCCCGTATTATCTTAGCAGGACACAGCGGAGGATACTGCGCAGTCAAGACAACCCTGGAAGTCCTCAAGAGGACCTCGACAGAATCGGATCTCAAACGGCCAGTTGTGACAATTGTTGTGTATCCTATGCTCGACTTTCTGTCGCCGAAATGGTCAATTCAGGGTATCGATCTAGGTATTTCCGACGAAGATTTCGAAGGGGGCAGGAAAGACTTGGAAGGAAGGCTTGCATCGAAAGAGGTCAACTTCGGAGAAAGATTTCCAGCTACCGAGGCGGAGGTGATTCATCACACTCGCTGGGACCTTATTGCGCTACATCCTCAAAGTCCCAGTCTTTGTCGATCATTTTACGGGCATCAATGGTCTCGGTAAGAAGCTTGCTTCAGCCGGAACTACCATGGAAGAAGCAATTCCCCTGAAAGAGCGCCCTCTATTTGTTTTGGATTTCGACAATCTGACCCCTGAAATGCCGCCATTGTTTGTCATACATGGATTGGCGGACACGGCAGTGCCCTTTGAAGATAGCGACAAGTTGGTCGAGAAGACGAAAGCTTTAAAAATCCCAACTAGATATTGGCGGCTGGAGGGGTTGGATCATGAGTTTGACTTAGAGTTCCCAGACTTGGAACGTAGAGATGTTGTGATGCCAGAAGATGCTAGGGTTGGGAAACAAGCTGTGAGGGAACTGCTGCAAGGACTAGGTAGCGTGCTTCAATCGTCATGAACGAGGACCTAAGTTTAAAATTCATAGCATTTATACTAAGTCGAATGACAAACTCGTAATTGATTCAGAATATTGCTACGTGTGAGCTCTAGTACTTGCAAGGCATTTTGAGGCTAGTTCCAAGAAAGACTGCAAGCGAACCAGAGGAGCAGAATGGGGGGATACCTTGAACCAGAGAGTCTCTAGTGCCTTGGGAATTCAAGAACTAACTGTACGAAGGCCAGAGACTTTCTCGAGCCTCCAATGTGCTGGCAGCCCAAGTATATGTACTTCCCCTCGAGCACACCTGCTGTAATTCCGGGGAAACTTCTTGAACCTCGCCCAAGGTAGAGCTATGAGTACTTTTAGGATGAATGTCTCCACCACATAATCTTCCTGTTCAGCAGTCTGCTGGTAACAGGCTAGAACGGACTCTTCGAAGATTCGTCTTGTACGGAGATAGCGGCATAAAGTGATGCGACTATAGGGCATTCCAGGCACCCAGTACGCTAACGAGCCGGGTTTCACGGGTCTGTGCGCTTAGGGTGTTTTCGAAGAAAATAGCGAATAAATTCTCGAATTACGAAAGTATTAATAAATGCATATACAATTTATTCAAAATAAAACATGGGATCGAGATATTAAGTAATATCTATTAGTGGTGGTTGCAAGCTTTAAAAGTAATACTCGTAGCTTTTAAAGTTTATAAGCAAAAAGGACTCGCTAAAGCCGAAAAAAAAGCTCTGTAGCGCACAGACCCGTGAAACCCGGCTCGTAAAGACACGCTATCTCACCGCCAAGAAGCTTCAAGAACGCTATATTTCCAGGCTGTCAACCCTGAAAGCCTCTCTGGAGATCTTAGGTAGCTCCAAGGTCTGTCAAGCCTAGGGAGCCTATCAGCGCTCGCTATTTACACCTTATCTTGGGCACTATCCCCCATACGGTTGCTTTAGAACCTTTTGGCTGATAGGCGTTAATGCCCTAAATTTACAGGGAATTTATTCGCTTATAGCACTTTTTTCAGCGCTCTATAGTGACATCGTTGCCCTGAGAACACCATTTCAAGGCACGAGGCCCTGTAGTCGCATCACTTTATGCCGCAATCTCCGTAATGTACTCTTAACTCCGCCTTGCGCGTTCCAGATGTGAAACCTTCAAGTCGATTTCGCCAAAGGATTCCCGCTTTCTCAACAAAAGTCATCGACATCGTGGCAGATGTGTGTATACAGGTATATGAGGTCCGGTGTCGTAACAATTCAATTCGTGCTTTCGTAATTTCGATAGCCCATCGAGACTAGATATCCAACTTGGTGTACACGCGGACGCGTCACGTTTCGCCTGCATACTTTCTCTCGCAGATCCGGAATTGTCCATCAGAAATCGTCTTCGCCGGTACTTGAGTGTATGCTTAATTGTGAATGCTGGATTTTGTTGTGATTGATAGTGTTTTGGAGTTTGCGCTTACAAGCACAGGCCAACCCAAAGTGGCCAATCAGAAGCAATCAGAAGCATTGATCTCCCCTTGGCTCCTTCCCTAGCGAAGCAAAAACGAGTACATAAATCTCGACTCCTACCCTTACACTTACAAACACATTTTCTCTCAATCGTAAATTCACAGTCAGACTCCCTGCGCAATGGCTATTCCGGATGAGGAAACTCTTCTTGCAGCTGTAAAAGCTTTGCGCCAGAAGGAGCCAACACTGGCTCGTGCGAAAGTCCTCAAACAGCTCAAGAAGGAGAACGATTGGGAGTATGATCCTGAACCTTTTGACTACAAAAACATCGGTTTGTTGACTATAAAACAATAGATTGAGCGAGAAGCGCCTCAAGTCCTGTATGACAGCGAATAACCTCAACTCTGCTGCTGCGCCTGTTGCTGTTCTTGCGCAGCCAGAACTCCAGGCCCTAATACCCAGAGATGCTACGTACGATGAAGTCGTCAAGAAGGCTTTCCAAGAGTATACCCGCTGTAAGTTCCTGTTATTTTCTTATGAATCCCCACAGGATTGTTGAACAATGAAATTTAGCAAAGAGTACCCCATTGTCAAACATCGTCAGAGTCACACCTAGAACTATAAGCTGACTATTCAAAACTCAGCGGAACGAGAATTCTTGCTCAACCTTTCCGAAGCTGATGCCAAGGCTTTGATCCCGAGACCCAGCCTCTGGAACGAAGGACTAAATCTTCGGATTGCTACTCAACAGCGCCATCACGTCGAGATTCTATTGACTCTGAAGGGGATCAAGCCATGCACGAGTATACATCATCACCTTAATACTGTTATCTATACTCGGCTGTAAGTATCATTTCATAGTCTCGCAATGTTTTGGTTCCCTGGATTCCTCTGTATCAAGATGGATCGATGAAGTCTAGGCCTAGAGCTTGTTCGCGGTCCTAGATCTTGTTTGCTATTCCTATCACCATGGCAAAACAACAACGCGTTGAAATCCAAATTTTGATGACCATTCCATGCTTTAGTGTCAATGAGATACTGAAACCAATCATCGCTAAATACCATCTCGAATCCTACGGGTTTGCTCTCCGCCAAATCATGCATCCCACCATGCTCGATCAGGGCAGACCACAACCCAGCAAGTTCTGGCAAGGAGGCTGGATCTTCGCTGACACTAGATCTCCAATATGGCCTGAGATTCAAAACGTCCTCCTCCCCGCCGCCCAGGTGAATATTGCATACAAAGATCTGATGGCATACGAGGACAAAGTCGGAAGGTGCTTGGGATATCCTGTTCCTCGCCATCCACGAGAGACAGACCACAATGTCATGCGCTACATGGACGAGACAGAACGCCAGGTCTTGGCTAAGCTATGCAGAAAGAGTCCTGATGACGTCGAAGTCATCGGATTTGAGTACTTTGATGACGATGGAAACCAACAGACGTGGATGGCCTGTGAGTTCCATATATAATGAGGTCGCTTTCCAGAGACTATCATTTTCCGTTCAGTTTTTACTCTATGAGCAGAGCTAACTTCAACCGCCTAGGTATCATGCATTTTGCCAAATGCGCGCAGGCAATGGAGAGTGTGGGAAGCGAATTAAGACCCGATCTCTGCGGACATCCACCAATTGAGGAGTTTTGGTATGCCATCAAGAGTAATGGAGGGTTCTAGGACTTGAGAAAAGGACAACCTGTCCGATTTTGGCGTTACTGAGTAAATTTCCAAGTCCTTTGAAGGGATTTGGTGGTTTGACATCCAATTAAAACGTAGTTGGAAGACACAAAAAGTTTGGCATTGAAAGACATGGGACTTTGGGGCTGACTGGAGAGGCTTAGAGGATTTTGTAATGCAACGATGATTTTCTATGCAATATATGAAGCTAGTGGTCCTGACTGTGAGCTGGAAGACTGACGATGCGAGAAACCTTCGACCCATCGGGTTTTAAACTTCTACTCACACGACCCTTGTCAGGAACGTCTGCCGCTCTGATGTGCAGTAAAAACTGGAAGAGTACATGTAACTTATTCGCGTCAGTGAAGCTCACCTTGCACCTTCGTAATCCGCCCCTCGATCTCCTGACGACTCTTCAACCTTCACCAACATCGGTATAAACCACCCCGGAACCTCTTCCTCAGTATAAAAACAACCAGCTAGTAGCCTTTTGAAACGTAGTAGGAGAGGAGATCATCGGCATGACGGCCTTTGAGTTGAGTTTGCCAGAGGTGACGGTGTGTGTTGATGGGGCGGGACTGATGATGAGGTTGCTGCAGTCGATTATTTCGGTGACGTCTGGTGGAGTAGAGATGCTTGCGGATATTTAGATGATGAGATTGTTGCGAATGAGGGTGTCGGTTTGCAAGACTAGGACTTCGTCGTTTGGTTGGTGAAGGAGGACGGTGCCTGACTTTAGAAGGAAACAAGTTTGGGACGACATCGGGTGGGTTCTCGATGGAGAGGTCTAACAGCTGGATGCAAAGAAATCTTGAAGTCCCAGAGCGACCGGTACATTGTGCTAGAGGGAAATCTAGGAAGCCAGAGTTAACGCCCCGCCCCTGAGATTGGCTTGAGGGATATCGCATTAACATGTTTTGCTTTGTCATTTTGAAGAGACAAGCTGTTCGAATGCCTCAGATTTGATTGACCCGCGGAAATCCAAGCAGTTGTATAATTATGACTTTATAAGCAGCCACTGAGGATGGCGGAGCCAATTCCACCAACGAAACTCGTCAGTGAAGTCTACATTTGTAACCTCTGACAGATACGTGACTCGGTTCTTCCCTATATCTCGGGATATTAAAGTCTGAAGCTGAGTGATACCTCACTTGAGGCTTTCTTTGCAAGGAGTGCGCAAGTAAAGTAGCGCGGATGCTGAAATCACACAAAGCACGAGAAAAAGGCTTCTAATCTGCGGGAACGATTCATTTCTTTGACGAATCCCTCTCGATGCAAACCAACTGCGGAAAATCAGACTCAAACGCCACCTGTCAAAACACCACACATTCATAACGACACACATATACCCGCCTATATTCGATCACGCCAAAATAGTTGTGATCAAACAAAGCATGCACACGATTTCCTATTCGAAACCATGCAGATCGCCTCTCGTCGATACCGGGAGAGACAAACCAAACACCATCCCACCGCCGATGATACAGGAGCAAAGAGAGAATTCTCCTATGCCGGTCAAGAATTAACCCTCCCTTCCAGCATTATTTGTGCATTTCCAAGTAAAGCCCATCAATGACCACGAACTCCAATGCCGCTCCTTTTGAAAGACTCAGTTTCTCCTCCGATCGCCGTTCCGACTAGAAGAACCAAAATCGGGCTCTGTCACTGCTTTCTTCGTCTTGCTGCTCTTCATCGAGAATTCTGCCATTAATGCGATGTGGTCACTGGGGAAATGATAGTTCGGGAATCCAGGAACAGTGGCCATGTACTCCTCGTCAACTTTGCCAAGCAAGGCAGTATTATCCAGAGCATTGGTAGAGTACCAGATATGGTCGATGACACCTCTGAAGCCAGGAGTGTAGTTCGTGTAAGGAACGGCTTCCGGGGACTTGTCAAGATTGGTATACGCAGACCGTAACTGGAAAGGATGCTCTATTCCATCTTTCGTGAAGTTTCCGTAGGCACGGCCCTTGAACTCTGGGATGTCAGGCTTCACAGTACCCTTAGTGAAAAGCTCCGAGACCGTCGAATTCATCTCCGAATTTTGATCCGCGCAGATGACCAGTGGTATTTGGGTTTTGCTGAAGTACTCCTTGGAAGGCCCAGGAATGAGTTCTACCTCGGGTTCAGCAGTGTTGTCATCGTCTGCCAATACAATTCTCCTCTTGTCCTTGTCCTTCTGAGCCGGATGGCTGACCCACTTCTCCGCTAATCTGCTAATCTCCCCCAGTAACATTGCAGCTTGTATCAGCTTTACATCGCTGTATGCAGGATCCCAGAAAAAGTGAGTGTTGGCAAGGATCAGGCGGGACCCGGTGGCAATATTCTCAAAGAAGGTCACCACGCCAATGTGATCTCTGGGCATAACACGATTGAAGATGTCGGCTTGTTTGCTCATGTCAGGTCGATTTATAGCAAGATTGGCGAAATCCACCAGAGTCTTGTCAAGGCACATGTATTTCTTATGCTTATAGAAGGTTGCACAACCATCGACGGTCTTGCTTTCCAAGAAGCCCATTGTCCGGGACCTAGTTCGTGCCCAGAAGATGCCTTTGTATCCGTTGTGTGCAAGCTCCACGCAGAAGTATTCCTTGAATGTATGGTCATCGACCTCCTGGAGGCAGACGAAATCGGCGTTTTGCGATCGGATATCTTCCAAGACGGTTGCTTTTCGATGGTCCCATGATAATGCGGCCGTGGGCGAGTGACCGTATAATCGTGTTGTACATGCCGGATCGGAAAGAATATTGTACGAGAAGACCTTGAACTTGTCTTGGTTTGAAGAGGCTTTCTCGTCGCCCTGAAGGCTGATGATCGCGCGAGGTGGTGGAGGATCAGGAACTGCTGCAAGTCAGCGATAATCACTTTGTTCGGCACAGGTGTCTTACTCGGTGCTGTTTCTCGAAGCTCGGTGATAAGAGCTTTTGTCCCTTCATTCATGATCATGTTCTTGACCTTGGCATTGAGAGGATTGCCTTCGATTCCAATCACCTCCAAGTTGAACAAAGACCCGAGTTGATAAGGCAGATCCGTGATGCTGTTGTCAAACACCAGAAGCTGCTTCAGATAAACACAAATCCCCAATTCGCCCGGAATTTCGGTTAATTGATTGTTCGAGGCGTCGAGGTGTGTCAGATACCTCAACTGGTTGATCGAAGGCGGAATTTGCGTGAGCTTGTTCGAAGCCACGTAAAGCTCCTTCAGGAAAGTGTACCTAAAGACTGGCGATGTCAATACCCTGAGGCCTTGGCCACTGAGATCTAGGTTGTGCCAATCCTGCCGCTTCGATGGGTTGTTGTCTGCCATTCGACCAAGGGTATTCTCGCCATCTTCCTGATTCTCCGCAGTGTCAGATACTGGTGCTGCTTGTGCTAGGCCCCGGTTCTCTCCAGCCTTCAGTCGTGCAAAATGATTTGGAGCTCCTTCCACAGTCATTCGCTGATGAGCCGTGTCAGACTCCTTGTGTAGTTCCAGCTGCAAACTCCAGTGCTCATTGGTCGCTTGTGCTTGTCCCCCTCGAGTAACCCCATTGTGTCCATTCTGGAGAGCTGCTGGAGTGAAGGTCGGTGTTGAATTTGACAAGACGCCCGAGGAATAGGTCGCGTGGTGACCGAGTACTGAACCATTGGTTGCGTGTGAAGACTGATCTTGCTGTATATTTGTATGATGTTGTGTGTGTTGTTGATTCGGGTTTTGGTGTTGGAAATTGTACATCATCTGCATTTGCCCTCGCCCCGCAGCTCCGTTGACACGGCCATGCTGCCCTTGCTGGTGGCTGAACATCCCGTATAGACTCTGAGCGGGGGAGTTCGGGTCTGGGGATCGAGAAGGGGAGGGAGTTTCGGCGTTGAAAACGGATCTGATGTTATTGGGTGGGGTACCGTTGCGTATTATCTGGTGCCGAGGGTGGTGAGCTTGTGTGTGTTGTGGAAAGTAATAATTGCCAGCACCTTGCTGTGGGAATCTGTAACCATCGGCCATCTAAAGCCACCGCGGACAGCTCGAGGGGCAGGATTAACTCTGGTTCTTGAGCGCAACCCGTGGAAATGTGCAGTCTCTTCGTGTGGTTTAGGTAGGAGGGTTGAAGAGCGGGGACCGAATTCTTCTTCGTTGGCACATAGGTCTGCTGAAGGTTTCCTCTGAGCATCAACCACGATTGCAATCCAAGATATTGCGCGTCTGCCAACGGTCCTGGCGCGTTCAGACCGTACCGGTTGGGATAGAGGTGGTGTGCTGGGCAAGATAGGACTGTCGCTCGCAGATGGAGAGTTGTTTCTTGTATATGATGAATACTCGTGAATATTACTACTGTTGCAAGTGAGTGGCCGACTGTGAGGTACGTTCAACTAGATGTGGCAACAAGTAAGTAGGGTGCCGGTTGCGCAATGAAGGTGTTGGTCGATTGAAGGTTAGGGAGGAGGGAAGCCAAGGAATTGCCATACCTTGAAGGATCGCAAGTGGGTGAATACGACGATGAGTCAAAGTATCTGTAGAGCAGATTGTTTGTCGTTGTGCTGCTTTCTCTTGATGCGGATCAAGTCGCCCACAAGCCTTCGTCGAAGACCACGACGTACTGATGCTAGGCCGATTGAGGAAAGGTTGATATTGCACGTGATAGCTGCAGCGACGACGGACATTGGACTGGATCGCGCCAGCCAAAATCACAGCGAAAAAGGAAATTTCAAACCAGACACCAAGAACCGCTTTGCAGAGCATTTTCTTGCAGTCCCTGCCGACAAAATATAAGAGATGCTGCCTCATCAAGGGGTCTCGGGCGTCGTGTTCGAATTCACTCTCAAACCTTGCTTGTTCTTTCTTCGACCCTCGGAAATCAACTCACAATCAACACCCTTCATCGAGTTCAGCTGAACTACTCGAAATGCTTTAAAACGAAACAAATTCTTGTTCATTTCCCATCTTGCGAAGCTAAATATATTTATTTCTTTGTCCTCTCACATTCCATGGCAGATGTCATGACCACTCGCAAACTCCTGTCAAAGTCGTCTCTACTCCCGTCTCCAATTCCAGAATCAGATAGCCTACGGGATCCAAGGCCAGTTTCAGAAGCAGGTGTCTATCTGAAACTCATCCAATTCCATGATAGGTAAGGAAAGTGGTGGTGTGCCGCCATGCAAGATGCTGGATGACACCAATTAACGGTGCAGCCAGTGCTCTCTGAATGCGACTACGTTTTCTTCAATATCCGCCCCTCGCAGTCGATGCAGGTATCCTTTATGTATTAAACCTAGTGTCTTCTGTAGGTTGGTATTTGCGGCAAACCCCCACTTTCCTGAACTATTACGCCTATTGAGCTGAGAATGTTTATATCATCATCGACCTAAATCTTAGCGTTTGCGCATTTCAGAGCAGTAGATTGAAAAATTCCAAGCTCTGTTCCTGGATCCCACTTGCTCAATTCGTAATTAAAAGCAAAGTTAATCTGGGGAAACCAGCCCTGGTCCGCTTGCCAAACCGTGAGACTCTGGATCAGCCTTGTTCAGATGTCTTGAAGAGGAGCTCGAATCAGAGTTAGGCCCGATTTGGCTTCTTGCATGTCCCAGTCAGGAAAATCAGAGAACGGAAAAACTCTCGGAATCACCAATCATATCTGATACATTTCAGCTTGCTCCCTGAGATTATCTGACGGACGTCTTCCGTTCTTTGATGCCGGGGTATCTCTGTCATCTCTACCAACGAGCGCGAACTTTCTCCACACAAATCCTTCCCCAGTTTCGGCCGCCATGCCTCCTCTAGTGGACAACCCGACTCATTACGACAAAGGCGCGAAAACAGGAAGGCAGTTGCCAGAAGGAACAGCTTCCCCGGTGTGCTTAACCCATGAATCATATGGAACCTGAGACACTTGTGCAGAGAAACCTGATCAAGCGGCACGAGTGAGCCTTCATCTGATATAAGGCTTCGGCCCCTCAAACACCTCTTCCTCACTCTGCGAAAAAATCCCCTTTTCATCACCATCCGTCTCCAACAAATACGGCCATTACCCAACACGATCGCCCTGTCCTGGGCCCGAGTCGCATGTTCAAATTCCAGATACGGAGCAGGCCTCTCTGCTGGCCCCATGATTTCACGTGCCAATGTCCTCAAGTCCAGGCTACCCCATGATTATAGCGGCTGGATCTCGGTAACGAATATGATAAAACACACCAATGCGGATGCCAAAAGCTCACTCTTGCAACGTCGCATTACTACAGGTGCAGCCTGTAGGATTTGAGCTGCGCTGGACGCTTCCCCTCGTGGTTGAGCGGAAGGGCTTCTCCAGATTTTCCATTAGGCAAAATCGCTACCGAAGAACAGGGGCACTAGACTCGAGGCGACTCGACCCCTAAGAATCATGAGTGAAGCAGCCTTCTTCTACAACACCTCGACCCAAAGGCCCGATCGAACAAAACCTCCCTCCGCGCACACGAATATCTCTCCCATCTCTCAAGCACAACCGCTGAAGCCAATCTTTAAGAAATCACATCATTCAGGGAAGGATTCAATACATTCGACGCGTCAACGTTCGTCACCAAGCTCAACATCAACAGACAGTCACTCGTCCCATTCTGCACGAACCACACCGCAAGATCTCGAGCAGATTGACCACGATTCTATGCTCTCTACGCCGCCACCGGACTACAAACATTCAGCAAACCAGACCAACAAGGCAAGAGCCGCTGCTCGAGACGCCCAAGCAAGTCGAAAATCTTCTTCTACATCGGGGAACAGCGCAGAACGCAAACATGCTCTTCAGAGCGCGGCTGCAGAGGCGCGGGCTGCGGCGACAACAAGATTCGAGACGGGGAGGTCGAGCAGCCTTTCGAGCACAACAGGTTCCAGTGGCCTTACAGCGGTGACGACGAGCGAGCCGACGACAGACGAATCACTCGCACGGCCTTTTTCTCGACGGAACGGCCGACGATGTTTACGAGACATGTCTCTTCCCTACCCGCTCCCCTGCGATCTCGCCGAAATACACCGCCAAATACTACGAACCATGTTATTATGCCAGGTCTTCAGTGGACCTGTCTGCTCGCCAGCTTTTCAAACTAAACCTCCGAAACGCGTTCTGGAGGTGGGATGCGGTACAGGGTTCTGGAGTATAATGGCCCACCGACATTTTTCGCAACGAGGTTTCTCCTCCATTTCCTTCACAGGCGTCGATATTGCGCCGCTCGCGCCGCGGATGGATTCTGACGACGACATGAATTGGCGCTTTGTGCAACATGATTTACGGCGGGTTCCGTTTCCGTTTCGCGATGATGAATTCAACTTGGTTATGATCAAGGACATGAGTTTGACCACGCCAACGACCGATATGCAGCAGACATATATTGACGAATATCTACGAATTTTGAAACCAGGTGGTACATTGGAAATCTGGGATGGCGATCACTCTTTACGAATGCTGCTACCGCATGCACCTCCCTCTACGAAAGTCGACGATGAAGAGAGTGAAGACGAGGAACAAGTACGTACGAACGCAATGGGCACGTATACATTGACAACGCAGACACCTTTGGCAGCACCACAAAATACATTCCTGAACGACTACAACATATGGGTATCGAAAGCCCTCGAAACTCGAAAATTAAACCCTATGCCATGCACGACCTTCCGTCCCATGCTCCTTCAGGAATCGGATCTAACCGAGATTGACAGCCGGCGGCTCGCAATCCCTCTTGGTGAAGTGCGTTGGGAGCGGGAAGGGGTCGGCGGAGCAGTAACCCAAGGAACAAACGGCCATGTCATCTCCTCTAAAGGCAAAGCTCGAGAAGCGGACCGAAGAACATTAACAGCAAGCCAAGCTGCATTGCGGAGAACGGCTCTCATGACCGTGGTGCAGATGATCGAGAGTCTAGAGCCTCTCTTGCGTGAGGCGAGCGGGAAGGGCCAGGATGAGTGGGACCGCTGGCAGGGGAATATGATGAATGACCTGCTAAAGCAGAATGGGACATCATGGGGAGAATGTCTGGAAGTCGGAGCTTGGTGGGCTCGGAAGAAGAAGCCGCCAAATTCGACTTGAAAGGTTTTTTTTTTTTGGCTAGGGATATAAAGTTGTTTGTGGCGTCTGAGACCCATGAGTGGTTCAAGTCTATTTACCCCGTTTGTCACGCGCCACATCGATACGGTATAGCGGCACATCTCCGTGTGGTTGTTCCGGACCGTGATGCCCGTGGGACATATGCATATGGCGGGGTTGGTGTTCGTGTTGGTGTTGGGCTCGGCATTGAGGGGCAATGTAAGGACAAGTATGCTTCAGGTCTTGTCATACCTTTGGCGTAGTGCTCTGTATCTCTTGAGATAATACCTAGATATACCCCATCAGCATGAATCCGTAGCATTTGTGAATAAAAGTCTTGATTTCCAAGGTTTGCCTTGCTGCGTGACGACTTACAGAGCCTCGATTTCTGGATGTGGTCAGTCAAGTTGATATCAGGTGAAAGGAAAAGGGGCGCACCTTTCTTCACGAATTCTGCTCGCTTGATCCCTTGACGAATCTCTTCCTCGTTCGTCAATTCTGCGTTGCTGATGAAAGCTTTGTGCAACCTGGGGCGGAAGTAGTCGAAACCCAAAGGGTACTCCCGGCCAAGATGCAACAGCTCTGAGGAGATGTGAGCATTCATGACACGAATTCTTCACGACCCCAGAGAATAGTCCCAAAGAGCCATTCATACCTTTGTAAATAGTGATCACCTCTCTCCTCAATGCAGGATTTACGGCCGCCATCGTACGAAAACAGTAGGAAGGCTCTTTCAAAAACAGAAGTCCGTCATTCCTTGATCTTAGGCGTAGAGCTGGAGAGTTTTTGGATTGCTGGCAGGCAAGAGAAAGTTCGGTTGAGACCCGACCTTGAAGCGAAGTTAAACCGGAGATTAAATCATAATCATTCTGAACCACAGCCCCGGATTTTGAAGATGAGATGACCTCAAGCCTAACTCCAGCTCCTCGGTTCGAGTTCCAGCGGCCGCTTCGGCCCGAGATAAAGCTCCCCTCCCCTCGTTGTCTCTGCTTACAATTGTCTTGGATTGCTTCATCTATTTGGCAACATGAAAGTCCGGCTTCCTCCCAATTCCTTTCCTCTCTATACCTTCCGCCCAAGAGTCGCACACCCTCCGCCCCAATTCCCCTCCCACTATCGAGCTCTATCCTCTCCTCCCCGCCAATACTCCACCTCGAAACCAGCACCCTCAAGCAACGCAAGATGGCTCACAGATATCAAAGCCCGGATAGGAAAATGCATCATGTTCGGCATGGATAGAGGGCAGATGAGAGAAGCAGCTGCCGTATGCAAGATCCTAGGTGAGGAATGGAGGGATTTGGTTGCTGGACGGGAGGGATTCTTGGTGGGAGAGAAGAGAGCGGGGTTCTTGAGGCAAAGGGTTGTTTGGGGGGAGATGGATATCATGGTATGCTCTGCTTATCCTTGGATACCAATTGAGAGAAAACAGGAAAGAGGGAGGGTGATAGGGAGAGGGAAAGGCGCTGATGAAACAACAGGGTCACGTCAACAACGTAACCTACGTCCGGTACGCAGAGAGCGCCAGGATCAATTGGGCGTATAACTACGCCTTGCACGTTGATCCGGAAAACAGGGAGAAGTGGTGCGAGCTCTGGACACCGAGGGGAGATGGATTGATCCTTAGGTCTATGAGGACTGATTATAAATTCGTACGTCTCCTCCCCTTCCTCTATCTCAAGGATGCAGAGGCTAATATCCCCAAGCCAATGACCTGGCCAGACTCCATTTCCGTCTTCCACAAACTCTCCCAGCATCCCTCACCCACCGACTCCCATTTCATACTCGACGTTATGATCCTCTCGGAACTGCACCAACGTCCAGCTGCTAGATGCGTGGAGGATATTGTTGTTTATGATTATAAAGCAGGGAAGAAAGTCGAGATTAGACCGTTTATGATGAAGGCGTTTGAGAATACCTGGCAAGAGCAGGAAGATGCGAAGAGGAGGGCTGAGGTGAGGATTAGGGAGGTTGAGGAGAGAGTTGCTGGTATTGAGGCTAGGACGTGGAATAAGGTTGGTGCTGTCGAGGATATGGGGAGTGGTACATAGGGTATTCGGGGAAAAGAAGAGTGTTGTGGGCGGAGAAGTAGATGTTAATGCATTTGTAGGCGTTTTAAAGGTATGTCAATTGTCCTGGTAGCCTCAAAGATTTTGGATTTTACTCCATCATTCATGAAAGATTCAATTGATCTGAATTAGCAATGAGTTATGGTATTTGTCTGTCATGGACATTTTGGCCTTTGAAATCTCCCAATGGCTCCCGGTCATTTATCAAGAGCAGGACGTCACAAGGCTTAGACATCGAGTCCCTTCAATTCCATCGCATTTCCCCGCATTTGAACTTTCCCCACAATCACCGAGTCGCAGAATTATCCTATCAGCTTCAAGGAAAGCTGCATGAATAGCGTCTTGCTTCTTACTGTAGCTTGCATTCCCTATTAGAAAATAAGTTTTTCCGACCCATCATGATGAAATTCAGAGCACAAATGTTGACGGACGTCCGTAGTGCTGAGGTCCGAGTTGATGGTTTTGGTAGCGAATGTCACCGTGTGTACGGATTGGGTAACGATTGAGGGGTACTTGCAGAAAAGGTGACCTCTCTGGGGAAGACACGAGGTGATTAGACCTCATCAGGGCAAGGTAGAGAGTAATTGAATGCAAGCTGCCGTCACCTTAAGTCTGATGGAATTTTCAAGACGGTCTTGAAAAGCTCGTTTTCCTTCCCTTCCATGTTGCCATCCTCTTCTTAACAGCTGCAAGTGCCAGAGAAGTCACCTCGGTCAATCGCCAACATGAAGGCAACCATTGCACTCTCGTCCTTCCTTCTCAGCCTCGCGGCTGCAATCCCAGTTGCTATGCCCCTCGAGGTAGTTGGGGAACGAAACCTCCATCAATCCTGTCCACCGAATGGAACCCTTACAGGAAGCTACTCCTTAATGTCCCTTCTCAGCTCGCCATTAACATCCTCCCTCCAGACACCCCAACATCGCTTTCGGCCCAACTGACTTCTCCTTGATCACACCTAACGATTTCTGCTCAATCTTCAACCTCATCATTCCCCCAACCGCAGTTGGCAAAACCTGCACCCTCGAATTTCTCTTTCCATCTCACGCCCAGACTTATGCTCCCTATACTTATAATGGAGGGGGTCATTTCACGTTTACGGGGTATGCGTTTGGGAGTGGGGCGACGCCGAAGACTACCTATAACACGCAACCGCCGCCTGGGTAAGCCAATCAATTTTTCTATTTTCAAGATGATATATTAACATCTTTATAGACCGAGTCCGCCACAGCCGCCTGCGATTCTGAAGCCAGGGAATGCATATACGATCAACGTTGGGGGTTGTGCGATTCAAGAAGGACAGAGTGGACTAGAGGTTAGTGGATTGCTTTGCAGTCCTGATACTACGTTCGCATTTGAGCAGAGTAGTGATAATGGGTGTCCGATTGGGTTTTATGTTGAGATTAGCTAATTGCAGGTCGGAGTTGCACCGTTTGCTTGACGGGACACGGGACAGAGGCAAGGTGTTAAATAATATTTAATGAGCTTGAAGAGAAAAAAATCAAATCCGAGAATGGTGCATCAAGCTCGAGATAGACTTGGGTCGTGTTTGCTTTTTCAACTGAGCAGGGGACCAGGTCCCAACTTCTAAGAACGCCTCGTAGGCAACATCTTCCTCATCCTCCTATATCCTCTTCCATCGGGCACACCGAGAATATATTTCTTATCACCCGTGTGGTGTTCAAATCTCAATCGAGAATTTGCATCCAGTTAACGTATCTCCCTGAAAGCTCGCTGCTCGCTTCGATATTGTCTCGTCTCGGCAGATGCTTTTCTATCGAAATCACGGACAATGAAACCAATCTTGATTCCCTAGACATTGAGATCGTAACGCTCATTCAGGAAGCAAGTTCCTCCATTCAGTAGATAACACCTTATGCAACCTTGACTCAGCCTTCTGGCTCATAATCAAGGCTAGACTTGACGACTGGATCAAGCAAAACAAGCAACACCAAAGAGCTTTTTCAAGAATTCAAAAACACATTTCCACCAAACACGAAAGATGATCAGATCATCACCATCATCAAAGAAAATCCCCTTGGAGAGGGACTCATGCCTAAAGATTTCCCCATACATCAATGGAAAGCGTGGTGCATCAGAGCAGTCGGTGGAGAAGAACAATTTCCTCCATGCCTACCTTGCTCGCAACAGGGGTGAAGGTGCATGAAGAGCCCAAACAGACTTGATCGTAAGGGGAATGTGGAGGGGTCCCCTCCCTCAGAAATAGTTCAGGACCTGGATCAGAAGTGGTAGATGTGAGGCATGTCTATGCGATAATTACAGTCAAAGCTTAAGGTGCAGGCCACGACTAGACACTTTGAGAGCTGCTAGGAAGCCTCTCCCTGATGATCCTTGAAAGCGCCAGCGAATGACCCCCCGTAGGTACAGCCAACTCTGTGTCTGCCAACGTCTGGCCGGACTGCAAAGTAATTGGCTTGACTATTTCAGAAGACCGACAAAACCAGGCTCGAGATCCGTATTACGCGATAACACCGGCGACGAAGATCAGTCCTCGATCTGAAATTGAAACGCGCAATAGCTTCCTGATCCCAGACGTCTTCATCTTCCCCTGAAGCCGATCTTCTACGGTGGAAGATAGTCATATATGAGCCAGGGGTCTTCCCTGATGAAAGTCGAAATTGGCTTCTTTTGGAGAGCCAGGTTCTGGTAAGTCGGAGACGTGATTCCTAATGTTCTGAGTTGGAGTTGCAAGAGCATCAAAGGCAGCCGAAGGCGAGAGAGGCTAGAATCGATGCTACACCTCCAATTAGTGCTTCTTAGGCGCCTCGAACTTTGCCTCCGCAACGGACCCCCGAACAGCCTCCCTATCAGCCTCCGCGATACTTTCCTTTGCCGCCACCGCCAACACATTTTCCCTCTCCGCAAAATGCTTACCCGCAGGTTCCTGCACCGCTTCCTGGACAACACGATTCTCGGCGGCGTCAGTCACCAAATATACAAGCAGGAACGCGGAGTATGAGAGGCATCGCAATATCCACGTCCAGGACTCCAGAACTCAGAACATGGACTACCATTAGTAGAGGGCCCTATCAACTTTAGACACAACATCTAGCCGAATCCCCTACGCAACAACACAAGAGCAAAAACCAAACAAAGGGGCCACCGATCACGTGCCAACACAATGAGGTTATTCCCACGCGGCTTCTGCGGCTTCAAGACTTCTCTAGCCCCCAATCAAAAGCATCAACTCGACATCTTCCACTCAAATCATCCTCTTAAGCGTCTCTAACATGCATATCCTTCAAGAAGCAATGCGCTGGACAAATGAGGATGAACTTCAACGCTAGCGCCATTCTAAAAACCACTCATCACCGCCATCAAGCTGCAGTGAGTCGATGATTCAGCCATTCATCTGTGGACGTTTCAACCACCTACCGCCCTCATCGTATCATACGTTAAGCACCACTCGTATGCTCTTGCTCCTCCTCTTTTTTGACGGTCTATCCGATATCGTCAGCTGTAGTCGGTATCTTCGGCTTCAACGATGCGGGGTTGTCATCACCAGCAAGAAGAAGATCAACACAAATTTTGAAAGCGAACGCCGACGAAAAGGGGAAACTAAACATGCGATGCCGCCATATGCTCATCAAATGAGAGGCTTGCCCACACCCCCCTCACCGGGACTTAGTTTCTAACAGGAGGAGTGGCTTTTCTTAAGTGCCGACGGCAACGGGTGCGAAATGCAGGGTGGGTGTGCGAGGTCGAATGGGAAGCGTTGGCAGGGGATGGGGGGATAAACATGTCCTCCGCCTTCGCGATCTAACTCAAGAGTGGGAAGGAATCGAATGATGGAGGATGGATAGGGCAAGTACAGGCAGAAAGGATGCGGGTGATCTTCTTATCTTTTCATGCTTGGTGATGCGTAGGGATGTTTTTGATGTATTAGATTAGGATCGACGACGCAGATGCAACTTTGTTGCGAATGAGGAGATGGTTCCGTTTGTTACGGGACCGAAGCGCTCTTTCTGTAAAGAGTGAGGTTGAGGCGGAAAATCTCTTCCTCCTAGTCTAAAGGATTTTTGCTTGAATGTTGAGATGAGTGGACAAGTTCATGTGCTGAGTATGTAATCTGTCAACCCTGCGTGTGAATATGAAGCAATCGTTATAAGTTCGGCACGTTTGATGGCTGGCTTTTGTGTGTTTTTGAGGCATCTCTGCTGCTTGTCTGTGAGCATTTGAGGCATCTATGCAGGCTTACATAGGGGGCTGCTTGTTGATTTGCAGGCGGAGGACTTTAGCATATACTAGCCCTATATTAGAGGTGACCTACTTTGGGTCCGTGTATTTCTTGGTCAAAGTCGACCGAGGAATAGGAACCCACTTTTGACATGATGGAAATTCTGATTGAAGACGTTTGCCTGAATGAGGTCTTTGCATGCGAACCATCTGGATCGCTGACCCCGCAAAGCTTCGTAACCACCATGCATGTGTAGGAAAACTTCGTACAGATTCTGATATTGGACCCTGGACTCTACAACCGTCGATAAACCACTTTGATATGTGCGCTTACCTCGTTGCCCCTGCCTCCGGTCGGAGGATTTCTCGTCATGAAAATGACGAGCGCATAAGTCTGGATACGGTGCGCTGTGCTGCATGAAAACACATGCAATCTCTTGCAGCAAAGCCTTGAAGTTGTGGGCAGCGGGTGGCTTTTGCTGAGGAGGCAAACAAGATGGGGTAATCGAGTTTAACTTGCATGCCGAGTTGTTATTGATAATCCTTCGAACGAGGCGACTGACGGCAGCGGCGTTGTAAAGTATGCAGTGGTATGATTTGGCAGTGAAATTTGGTTGCGCTTGAGCTACGGTACTCAGCCGCGGCTTCACACATATTTGGGTACTTCGACATTCTCGACTACCGTAGTCGCCAAACAAGCATCTCTGCAAACCTTCAACTTCCTTCTTCCTGTCACACAATACACAAACAACCACCCACGGCTCGACAGCAATTCTTCGAATGAGGACACTACGACCACATACCATTATCACCCACGGTCGACTGCTCCATATCCCTCATCTGCATATTTAGAGGGAGGTCTGGACTATTTTTCCAGGCTGAGGTCCGCGCAAAGGCTCCTATTTCGCTGACTCGGAAGTCACTCTGGGTCAGCATAATCGCATGCCTCGCGGACCGACCACGAGCAAGCGACAGCAGGGTGCTGCGAATCATCGAGATACTAGGCATGAAAATGGCCTTGTAGGACCTGGCAAACGGATACAGAAGCAGAAGAGTAATGGTCATCTCAATGGGCACGCCAAGTCTCCTGACAGCAACTCGTCAACACCTCCTCTTCCTGGGACCCCTCCACCGACAACGAATGGTTATGCGCGACATTCGATACCTGGAGACCATACAACGGATCCCAAGATGGTAGGAGAGGCTTTGAGGAGATCGTCTGTCAGTGCTTCCTCGGATTCTTCCGCGTTCGACATCTACCAGAACCCGTCCGGAAGTGCGGCAACCATGGAGAACCACCGTCAAATCGATGTCAGTGCCGTCAAGAACCCTTCTGTACATCGAGACTCGATCAATCTTATCTTAACTGTCCTCCAATCATGTCCTCTACGCGACACACTTGCTATTCTCATCGTCCTACTTCAGATTCCACCTACCTTTCTCTCGATCGTCCACCTCCTTTTTGCAACTCTCACTTTCGTTCCCCCTTCGACCTCGGCGCAATCCAGCTTGAGCTATACGGATATTCTTCAGGGAACTTTGGGTACGCCGTCTGTTGGCACAATATTTCTTATTGATATGGTTGTGCTGCTGGTCTGGTTGTTTCTATGGAGCCCACTTCAGGATATCGCGTTGGATTTGGCACAGACCGTCATTGCGCTGACATTAGGAGGCGGGACGAGTGGGAAGGAGGCGGGGACGAAGAACGTTTTGTGGTGCTTTGGTGTTATTTGGGTATCTCACATTGTCAGAAATGGCAATGTCAAGCAAGGTGGTCTGCGAGCGATCATAGGGTCAAACCTTGGGTCGCCAGATCCCGATGATCCTCTTGAACCTAGTTCTCTGAACGGGAACAAGAGGCATGGTTTGATTCGCAGCATTTTAGCAATTCATATTCTTACGCAGGGAGTGGTTCGATACATACGAGATTGGTATGTTAGGAGGGAGAGGAGGGATCATACAGCATCGATAGGGGACCCGGAAGCGGGCAAGCCGACAGCTGATGTTAGCGATTCGACGATGACGGCGGGTGCAGAGACCGATACCTCGAGCTCTCTTGCACTTGGTACGGCGGCGACATTGAAGAAAAAGAAGAAGCACAGCGCGCAAGTCCGCATACGGCAGCCTCTTTGGGCTGCACTAGCGAGCACGAAAATAGTTATGGTAAAAGAGTACGAAACATCACACACAGCGGCCGAGTCAGCGGGCACAAACGCGACAGACATGAACAATCTTGGAAATGCACCCTTCAATGCCGAAGCAGATCGGATCTGGATAACTTATGTTGGATCCGACGAGGTCTATTTCAGTACCAGTTTTTTCCCCATTCATACACCACAGCCAGCGGAGGAGAGGAGGAGCGAGGGGGTCGATAGGACGAAGCCTTTTTATGTGAGGGTCAACAGAACGATATGGCAGCCAACACGGATCAATGTCATCAATGATCCGGCATCTCCATCAGGGCAGGAGATGAGATGGAATGGCGAAATCTTCGGACTGGCACCTACGTCCAACTACCAATGTGATTTTCACAGTTCGGTGGACGATTCCGTCATCTTTTCTACCAGTGTCCGCACCTTGCAATCTCTTACAACCGACTTGGGAGTTCCTCCCAATCCTCAGATTACGGGACGCCCTGGCTCCCCCATCACTACTCTTAAGACATCCATTGCCACTGCTGACCTCAAGCTGACGGAAGAACGCAATCGTCAGAAGCGAGAGAAGCGAGACCAGCAGAAGAAGTTGGGCAGCTTGAAGAAGGAAATCGACAGACTCACTAGTGGCATCGCATCAACAGGCGGCAATGATGACAAGCTAAAGCAAAAGGCTCAACAGAGCCAGCTGCATATGAAGCAAGCGGAGGATGCAACTGCTGCACTTGAGACACAGATTGAGAGCTTTGAAGCGGTTCCCACCGATGACACTTCTCTCTACGCAGATTCGAAAGGAAAGATCCAGTCTGAGCGCGATCAGCACAAGAAGCTCCTGAATGAGTTCAATGCTGCCAAACAGAAGGCTGAACGCCATCTGGCAAACCTCAAGGCTGAGCTCACTAGCATACAACAAAAGTGCGAGAGCAAGCAGGCCCGTGTTTCTCAGCTCAACACCAAACACGAAAGTCTCACTGATGCAAATGCCAAAGGACTTGATGAAGTTCAACGCAAGGAGTCAGAGCGCCAAGCCAAGCAACATCGACGAGAGCAGATTCTCGCCTTCTACAACGAACGTCACCAGGCCAAGCTTACCGAAGTCAACGAAGGCGAGACAGCTCTTCAAGCACTGGATCAGGCGATGGAAGCCGTGCAACAGCACATTGCAGAGAAGGAGGTGTACCTGCAAAGCCCTTCCCCCAGCAACCAGAACTTGAGCATTGGATTCGGTTCCAATGTCATTCCTGAAGGTGTCTCGAGTAGCTATCCTTGGAATCCCACCCCTGCAACTGTCAGTCCGTTCTACGCAGCAAGTCCCTATGCGCCAATGATGAGCCTTGCTGGTCCTTCAAATTCCCCACATGGCAGCAGAACTCGAGGACGCAGCTCCAGTATGCTCAGCAACGTCTCCGGCTTCACTCAAAGTGATGACGGCAATGGACCCGGCCCCATCGGTCCCGGGGCAGGTCTTTCATGGGAGGACGCTCGTGAGGAAAGAAAAGGCAGCAGCGGCAGCGGTAGTGGTAGTGGAAGCAAATCTGGCAGTGTGAGCGATCCGAGGAGTCCTGTGATGGGGAATGTGAAGACGGTCAAGTGGTAAAGGGGCTATTTGTTCTATGTCTGCAAGATGAAACGCAAATGTGATGTGTTTGTTACTCCTACATGATCCCATTTCTGATATGTGAAGTCTACGCAGAAATGAGATGTGATGAGTGAACAGCTAGCTGCTGAAAACGTCTTGACTGGACATGTGGTGTGCTCAAGAAGGAAGTGATATTCATTGACCCACAGATTCGGTGTCTGCGGGGCTTTGACGGTGATGACGATGAGGTTCGAGGCTCTTGTGCGCGTAGACTTATCCTTGAGGAAGCCCGAGAACATAGCGATGGAGATTTCTGTTGTTGAAGGAAGGAAGTTGAAGTTAAGCGGTCCTGTATGACAGGACCCTTATCCAAATCGTATCTTTCTCAAGATTTCCTCTCAGAAACGACCCGTCCCGAAGTTTGATCTCCATCCAGGATTCAGATTAAACCAGCAAGGTTAACCAAAGGTTTGTTGCATGTCGAGTCCTTTCAGCCCCCAAAATAAAAAGGAGAGAGGAGGCTCGAGGTTGTGATGTCTGACCCCTGTTCGGCTCGCTTGAGCGGGCCGAAATTTGGGACGCGCTTGCCTGATTGATTTTTGGCACGTCGCGTCTCCTAAATCTGACGCGTCGTTGAACTCTAGACCTCAACATCGCAACATTCAACGACAACGACAACGACAACGACCACAACCGCAACCATGATCAGGCAAGACTTCTCGCGCATCGACCCGAAACGCAGGTCAGCGTTGGATCATAGGAAGAAACAATTCGCGAAGCCCACGTACCAGAACTTAGAGTACAAGCACCGACTGAATTTCTACATCACACCTCCCACCGCGGACATCACACTCGAGCAATTCGAACAATGGGCTATTGATCGTCTACGAGGTATTCTCTCCCCTCCCAGCACCTATAGCCGTCACTAACAACAACGTGTGCAGTCCTCGCAGAACTCGAAGCCTGCTCCTTCCGCAACAAATCCCCTTCCGAAACAGCAGAGCACATGAAGCCCCTCCTGCAGAAATACCTCCCCCTCTCCTCCACTTCCTCCGGCTCCTCAACTCTCCAACCCGAACGTCAGAAAGACCATTATTCCCACTTCATCCTTCGTCTTGCGTTTGCGTCGACGGAGGATCTGAGAAGGAGGTTCTCGAGGGTGGAGACGATGCTTTTTAGGTTGAGGTTCCAGGCTGATGATTTGAGGGATCGACAAGCGTTTGTGGAGGGTTTGGGTTTGGACTGGGAGACGGTCACTAGTGAGGAGAGGCAATTGTATGCAGAGCAGTTGAGGGCTGCGGGTGGGGGCTTTCCGAAGAATATTGAGGAGGAGAGCTATTTTAAAGTTGATTGGGAGAAGGTTCCTGAGTTGGTGGAGAATAGAAGGGTGTTCTTGAAGGCGGGGATGGCGTATGTTCCTGGCAGAGAGCAGCTTTCCGTGGTTGTTGCGGAGTTTACAAGCCGGTTGGAGAAGGCTCTTGAGCTTACTTCTCGCGCGCTGCCTCGACTAGATGAAGACGATAGGCTGACACCGATCCTCAATCATCTTTCGCAGAACTTCACGACTCCGGATGCGAGCTATTCCACCTCTACGACTACTCTGCCTGGAGCCGACATCTCTGCACGAAATGTCGATGTCCTCTCCGCGTCCTTTCCTCTCTGCATGCAGAATCTCCATCGATCCCTTCGACGCGACGCACATCTCAAGCATTATGGACGTCTCCAATACACACTCTTCTTGAAGGGAATTGGTCTTAACCTCGAAGAATGTTTGGTATTCTGGCGGTCATCATTCAGCAAGATCACAGACGACGTCTTCAACAAGGAATACAGATACAATGTTCGACACGCGTACGGAGATGTGGGTGGAGATTCAAACAGGAGAGGGAACGGGTACAGTCCTTTCTCCTGCCAAAAGATCTTGACCGAACACCCTCCTGGACCGGGAGAAGCACATGGATGTCCTTACAGACATTTCAGCGTGGATAACTTGACGGCGTTGTTACAGCAGGTAGGAGTTAAGGATCATGAGGTGCTGAGGGGTGTGAAGGAGGATAAGGAGAAGACGAAATATCATTTGGCTTGTAATCGGTATGTTTTACTTGCAAATTTCTTAGATGTCGTGCTGACGCTGCGATAGGGTCTTCGACTATGTCCATAAGCAGGAGATCAAGAAGGTCAAGGATGATGGGATCTGGACGAGCGCACAACTGGAGACGTTGGTACACCCGAATGAGTACTTCAAGAGGAGTTACTTGTTGAAGAATCTTGGCAAGAACCCGGTGGAAGAGGAGAAGCAGGAAGTGAAGCCAGATGTGGCGATGGAGGATTGAGTAACGGATGGGTACATGTGGAAATGGTCAGGATAGGCTGGATGGTTTGGGACTGCGGATTGCATTCTGGTGCTGGGGGTTCGGAGTTCTGTGGGATAGAATGATTAATGATTTGTAGTGTAGTGTACAGCTCTATTATTGGAAAATGCAAGTTTCATGTTCCTACTCACCAGCAAATCGCGGTGTAGATTGTCGATGGCTGGTCTTGATGTTCAAGTTGGAAGGACCTTTGTCGGTACCGAATGTCAATGGGGAAGGGGTACATTGTGAGGCACTTCGATGTTCGATCAATCCCTGTTTCTGTTTTCTGATGTCGCTTGAGAAAATGGTTCTTGGGTAAGTTCGAAGCATTGAACAAGGCGCCTTTGGAGGTTGTATACATCAAATCTTGCAAGTGCATCACGAGAGCAGGTTGTTCTTGCGTTTCATCTTTCCAAACCTCAGCATTCTTTGGCTAGCAGAATCACAAGGGCAGTATCGCTTCGTACATGACCTTGACATGACCAGTCAGCTTTGAAATGCGCGGCATGGTTAGTGTCTTGCCGGATTAGGCAGATGTAAGGTTTTGAGTATATCCTCGTTCGACCGGAAATGTCCTAGCGCACGACGACGAACACTAAAAGATGAAGCAGCCCCAGTGCACCAAGGCCAGCGAGGTTCTTTCCTGGTAGAGTCTCGTATTGGGGTTTGGTCTTAAACGTCTTTTCAGCTTTGGGAACCTCACTAATGAGCATATATTTCTTCGCTGATTTGGACTGATCTTTCAGAGCTCCCAGCTGATTTCGTCACATCACATGATGGATACCAAGGATCAAGCAGCAACAGTTTGCCAACAGATTTCCAGGCGTTGTCAGTCATTTCTTCAAGGCCACTGCTGCTGCTATGCAGAGAATGCCGGGGTGATCCATAATTGAGGCTGTTGTGGGAGACGGAATAGAGGTCATGGATAAGCTTTAATGGTGTCTTTATCGAGATCCGAACGATGCTGCTGAGGTTTTGAATAAGAGCCTTGATGATCGGCCGAAAGGCTTCCCTGTCTTGTTTGACATAATTCATCTTAGCAACGTTTCGTAAGTATAATGGCCCTCGTTTGGGAGACCCCTCAGAAACTAATTTTGAGAACAGTGGCTACACGGTGGAAGCCATTCTTCCTGTCTTTATGCCGCGCCACTGTTGAAGCCCTTGCCGTCGAGCAGCTTCCACGCCCTGAGCATGCGCAATGCAGGTGTCTTTCCCGACTTCGAAGCCTTTATATCGGAGTATCAATATATTAAAGACCGCAAGATGCTGAGGCAGCTTACGCAGGTTGAAATGGTCCACCAAGTAACGGACATGATGCTGATAGCCGATTAATTGACGTACAAGCGCATAGGTACTTCACAACTCACCTATGATGAGCTATTGTCGAAGAAGGAGCTTTGCAAATGGTTTTATGGCCAGTGCTTCAGGGTCGCCCTTCCATTTCGATACACTGAAGGCGAGCGCCCCTTCACTGAGGCTGTCTATAGTCCTCTGGATTTTAGCGTCATCCTCCACCCCCTAGGATAATTGCGAACTATGGGATATCCGTCACACTGGCTTTTGGAAGTCCTCACGGCAATCATAGAGGATGAGATCACCACCACTGCTCGTCCGCCTCGAAAATCTCCAACCACATCTCAAGATGCCGTGAAAGACTACCCGGAAAGAAAGCTCTGTACCACACCATTCTCATCCGAGATCGCTACTTTGACTTTGATATTCAGGCAGCTGCTTCCCTTCTCCATTACCTCAACTCCCATCCCTAACCGAGATGCCATCCACAAATACACCTTCCAGATGCCTCGTCAAGGAAATTTTCCCAACGTCGGCTCTGCCAGATTGGTTCTGGTATTCTTCGAAGACAGCATAGTCGAGACTATCTATGCAGGAGCCAATGAAAAGACGATAATCGCACTCACCGAAGGAACATTCAGTCAAATGCTAATCTTAGATCCGGGTTGGGAAGAAGTTGAGCCGAGATGGTAAGATTCTGTTTTCAATAATTTGAGAGACAAGGGGCGCGCCGTTGGGACGACGTTTGATTGGGTTATTGAGACTCATGAAGTTAGTGTGTGGATGTCTGATAGGTGGTGGAGATGATGAAGGCGAGTGATTGGGAGATTGGCATGTATAGAATGGATACTTGGGAGAGTGTTTTATGCAGCCACCTTGGGTCAAGCAGACTGTTAAGAAGGGAGAGCGCTGGATGAATAGAAAGCTTCTAGGAGTGGCTTAGATGTTGAACAAAGTGTTCGTAGGAGCTCCTTCGGGACACTCGGATCTTGATCCTTCTCTCTGTTTGCTCCTTGGCCTACATAGGAAATGAAAAGATAACTCTTAGTGCAAAACCCCCTTACTTTTCCTAGTAATCTTGATATCCAAAGCTTTTCTCTATGTCCAAAGATGTCGTATGCCAAACATCTTCCTTATCTTCACTTTCGCCATGGCTATCATTCTCGCCATCTGATTCATCTTCAGGGCGTTGAAGATTCGTCAATTTGAGAAAGTTGACAATCTTCTCGATGGTCTTCTCCTTCTTGGACACCACTATAGCGACGAAGCTGCCCAACATAAGAACAGTGTCTCTTTTCCGAATCTGCTTCCCGCGATTGGTTTCTTTCGTCAGTGGTGCCGCCGAGGCGGACAACGAATTACCAAGTCGGAAATGCACAGTCTGGTCTTCCCACACTGGAACACTGGATACAATGTAGCGATCAGACTGAATCTGGAGATTCGAGCCCTGTTTGTACTTTTGTTTGTAGTGGCACCAGGGTGGCTGATGGGTGTGATACCCATGGTCTGGATGATGCGAAAGATTGGTTCGTCCCCCTTTTCAGGCAGTGTGCTCTGAAGCTGGACTTTGTCTTCGGCTTTCGCGAGGAAGCGATCGACTTTTTTGAGCTGTTGTGCAAGACCCTCTAAATGTTCCTTGGCTTTCGCGTCATTCTGCCGAGTAGCCCGTTCGACTTGGGTCTTGTGGAAGTCTTTCAACTTCTTCATGAAGGCATTGAGTACATTCAGATCGGTCTGAACGCTGAAGACCATGTCATTGAAAGGAATCTTCTTTCCTTCCAGTACCCATAAAGTGGCAATCACTTCTTTGCTTCTAGCGGGACCCACGAGAATGCTAGTAGTTCGTTTTTCGCGGTTGCCGTAATTGGCCGTCCGCTTTAAGGACTAATGTCAACTTTTATTAAGTCACGCGTTATTCACGTGGCACGAGTCATTTCAACTATGGGCGAAAAACACCAAATTTAACCGGGTGCTAACCTACGTCAGGAAAGACATTGTCGCCCATTCATTTAATCGGCGAATTAGAGAGGTGGCATCCTCAGACTCTCGAGCGGATTATGTGTACACAACATATACCGCCCAACAGACGAAGGCAATAACGGCGAAGTCGCAAGACGTATCGCTATGATACCTGCTACGCATGACCAGGTCACAGCAGGAGACTTCAATAGGTGTGGACTTCGAGTTCATGACGAAAACGAAACACAGATTGAAAGGATAGTGAACTGGACGATCGAAAGTCATCCAATTATTAATGATATAGACGTATCGACAAGGGGAGAGGCTACACTCGACTTTGCCTGTACTAACATCGAAGGAATTACAGTATGGGTAGATTCGATTACGGATATAGAATCGGATTACATGTCGTTGTGGATAGAGATCTCAAGACACATCGAAAGGCGATAAATCGAGATCGACACGAGATCAGTGAACTTGGAGACTTTCAAGAAGTATTTCGAGGAGAAGTTCAAGACACTGAATAGAGATACAGTTACATTGACGCAGTTACAACAATTTATCGAGAAACACGCGAAGATTGACAGTCTGAAAACACTATTAGGCATAAGAAAAACACCTTGGTAGAATGACGAATTCAAAGAATTCTATTAAGATTATTTCAACGAAAAGAAGTTTGGTAACGAGAAAGACGTCAAACGAGCAAGATACAAACTTCGCAATAAACTAGTACGTACTAAGGCGAAGTTTTGATAGAATAAAATAGACAACTGCAACAACGAACTAGAAGTTTATCGTATCGCGCAATAGAAAAACAAATAATTTCGATACTAATTACTACTATTAAAAAATATAGAAAACTAATTCGTAGCGTTTCAACTACAAGAAATTACAATGAGATTATTAGTTTTTATTTGTCAAAAGTCGAAGTAAACAATATAAATTTATTCGAAAATTAATTAAATTTTTTTTTTAAATAATTATAAGTAAAATTTACTTGAAAAAAAGTTAAAAAAAACTATTATAAATTCGATTACAATAACGACAAAATTAAACGATATAATTATATTAATTTTTAAGTTTATATAAAAAACTATTAATAAAATAATAATAAGATTATTTAATAAAATTAATTTAACGAGTATATACTCGTTTAAAAAATATAATTTAGCGTTAATATTTAAATTAAAAAGAAATTTTAAAATCGAAAAAAAAAATAAAAATTTATTTTATTTTTATTAATATTAAATAAAAAATTTAAATAAGTCGTAATAAATAAATTTAATTATATAATTATAAACAACGAATAATTAAAATAATATTACGCGAATAAAATTATAAAATAAAACGCGATCAATTTCGTAAAAATAATCGTTAATACAATTGAAAAAAACTATAAAAACGAACAAATAATAATAGTAATTTTAATGGATATTAAAAGAATATTTAAATAGTGATTTCGAGAATCGTAATAAAAAGTTTTATAGAATTAAAAATTCTCAAATAAATTATTAAATAAACAATAAATTTTATAATGAATCGAATTATTATTTTTCGTAAAAAAATCGACAAAAAAATAATTTTATCGTGTTCAATAATAAATTATTATAAAAATCGTTAATATTTTTAATTTTTTTATTATATTAATAATATTTATTAAAAGATTTTTACGTATTATAATATACGCAAACGATATTATTATTTTAACGAGAAATAAAATTTTATAAATAGTAATAAAAATAGTAAAATAATAAATAAAAACGATTATTAAAATATTAAAAAAAAAAAATCGAATTTATATATTGAATTATTTAAAAATAAATTTATTATTTTCAAAAATAAAAAAAAAAAAAATATTTAATAATAAAAATCGAAAATTAAATTTTAATTAATAATAAATAAATTAAATATTTTAATATAATATTAAATAAAAAACTGGATTTTAAAATATATATAAAAAATAAATACAATAAAATTATATTTATAATTTATTTTTTTAAACGTATTATAAACGTAAAATGAAAAATATTTATAATCGATAAAAAAACAATTATTATAAATATTATATTATTACAATTTTTATATAAAAGCGAATTATAATAGAAAAAAAAGTTTAACAAAATAAAAAATAAAAAATTTTAATTTATAAAATGTTTTTTTGAACGTTTAAATATAATATTAAATAAAAAAAAAAAAAAATTTTAATTTATAAAATTATATTAAATTCGATTTTAAATTACGAGTTAAAAATATCAAATACAAAAACGTATTTGAAAAAAGTAAAAAAATAAAATTAATTAAAAATAAAAAAATTATTATATTATTATTTTATTAAATATATTTATAAGAAAAATAATACGAATTTTAAAAAAACGTAAAAAACACGTATTACGAAAATTTTTATTTTAAAAAAATATAATTAAAAATCGAAATTTAATTGTTTTATTTCGCGATTATTAAAAAAAAAAAAAAACAATTTAAATTTATAAATATAAAACGTAAATAAATATTTTTTTAACAAATAACAATTATTGAATTCGAATAAAAAATAAATTATAATAATCGTATATAAAAATTACAATAATAAAAATTATAAAAATTATTATAAAATTTAAATTAATAATAAAATAATAATTTATATTACAAATATAATAATAAATATAAAAATAATATATTAATATAAATTACTCGATATATATATTATTTTTTTTCTAGAAAAAAATATTTTATATAATTGAAATATATAATAAAACGAAAATTTTATTTATATTATTTAAAAAATTCGAATATATTTTTATTATAATATAAAAACGAAATATTAAAATCCAAATAATCGAAAAAAAATAATTTAAATATAAAAAAATCGAATATTCGTTTACAAAATTCAACGAATTAAATTAAATATTACAAATTTAAATAATAAAATTAATCGTTAAATATAAACGAGAAAAACGTATAAAAGAATTCGAGAATACGATTTTGAATTTTTATAAAGAATTAAATATTAAATACGAGAATCGATACGTAAAACTTTAAAAAGAATTAAAATAAACTCAAAAATTTTTAAAGTTTTTTTTATCGTATTATAATTAATATAAAAATTTCGATTATTATTATACGAAATTTAAATATAATATTATAATAACGTATAAAATATATTTTAATAAATCGATTTAAAATAAAAAATATTTTTTAATATACGAATTATTATACAAAAAAATAAATATAAAAATTAATTTTAATTCGAAATATTTATTCGTTATACGTTTTTTTAAAAATATAAAATATAAAAATAAATAATTTATTATAAATAAAAAAAAGTATTTTTTTATCGATTTAAATAAAATTAATATTATAATTAAATAATTAAAAAAAAATTGATTTTTATTAACGTTTTTTTAATAAAAAACGATTTAAAATCGCGAGTATAAAATATTAAATAATTTAAAATAATTAAATCGTAAAATTAAATATATTAAACGAAAATTAAATAAATAGATTTTTAAAAGAAATTAATAATACGAATATTATAAATTAAATTAACGAGAAAAATAAAAATAAAATATAAATTAATAATATTTTATATATTTTATTAAATTATATTAAAAGTTTTATATATTTAAATTACCAAAATAAATTAAATCGATTTAAAAAAATATTTGAAAAATAAAAATAAAAATTGTAAATACAAAATATATTAAAAATAAAATTATTATAAAATCGTTATACGAGTAATATTTTCAAGCGATTATAAAAATATAATAAAAATACAAAAATACGAAAATATTATTATTAAAAAAAAAAAAAAAAATTATATTATTTTTTAATTAATTAGTTTTATAGTTTAATAATTAAAAAAAAAAAAAAAAAATACGAAAATATTATTATTAAAAAAAAAAAAAAAAATTATATTATTTTTTAATTAATTAGTTTTATAGTTTAATAATTACTACGAATTATAAAATAAACAAATAAATAAATACTAAATTTAATCGAAGTATTTAAATAAAATAATTTAATTAATTTATTAAAAATTCGATAATTTTATAGTTTTGAAAAAATATATAATCGTTTTAATAAAAAATATTAAAATTTCGCGATTATAATTATATTTACAATTTTTATTTATTAATTAATTCAAATTATATAAAATTTGTAAATAAATTGAAATTTAATTAAATATTTTTAAATTTTAAATTTTAAACGATTTTATTAATTCGTTATTATGTAAATTAATAAAATAAAATTATATTTAATTAAAATCGCGATTATAAAATTGTTTAAATACGTTTTTATTTTAAATATTAAAATACTTATTTAAATATTAAATATTTTTATAATTATACAATTTTTAAAAAAAAATTTAAAATTTTTTTTCTTAGAATTATATATTAAATAAAATAATTTAAATTGATTAAATCAATTATAATAATTAAATATAAAATTTTATAATAAATATAATTTTATTTTAAATATTAAAATATTTATTTATTTATTTAAATATTAAATATTTTTATAATTATACAATTTAATTTTTTTTATATAATATTTTAAAATTTTTAAAATTCGCGTTTTTAATAATTTATATTAAAAAATTAATAATAATATAATTATTTTATATTTCAAATTATTTATAAATTAAAAAAAAAAATTAACGAATAATAAATCGACGATTATATTATTAACGTAAATTTATTAAAATTAAATTAATAAAAATACTATTTTTTTAAAATAAAAAACTAAAAAAATATTTTATATAAAATTTAATATTTAAATTAATTTTTCGAGAAAAAGTTTTTTATATATTATTTAATATCGAATATTATTTTAAATTAAAAAAAAATTTATAATTTTTTAAATTTATTTTTAATTTAAATTATTTTTTAAAATTTAAAATTAAATATATTATCGATTTTAATATTTAATATTTCAATAATTATATTTTCAATATTATTAATAATATTCGATTAAAAATATTTATTTAATTTAAAAAAAAATAATAAAAATTTTAACAATAAAAAACTTTAAATAATTATAAAAAAAAAAAAATTATAAAAAAAAAAATCGAAAATTTATAAATATTAATATTATAAATAATAATATTATAATAATTATTTTAAAATTAATAAAAAAAAAATTTAAAAACGAAATAAAAATTATTATATAATACGTTAAATCGATTATAAATTTATTAAATAAATTCGATTATAATTAATATTAATAATTAATTAAATTTTTAATATTAAATGAATATAAAAAAATTTTCGAGTTTTTTTTCGAATTAATAAAAAAAATTTTCTCGAAAAAAAAAAAAATTTCAAATTTAAATAAAATAATAAAATTTTAATTAAAATCGAAAAATTTAATTATATACGAAAAATTTAATTTGTATTAATAATTCGCTTTTTTTTTAATCGATTTTTACGTTCGAATCGTAAATATATATAATCGTATATATTATATAAAAATAATTAATAATAATTTCAATAGTTTTATTATTTAATAATAAATATAAATTTAAAATAAATTTTATTTTATTTTATAATTATATAATTTTTGAGAAAAATTTTAAATTTTTTTTTTTTAAAATTATATATTAAATAAAATAATTTAAATAAATTAAATCGATTATAATAATTAAATATAAAAACGAGAATTTTAAAAAATATTTTTTTAATAAAAAACTTTAAAAATACGTTTTTATTTTAAACGTTAAAATAATAAAATATTTTTATTTTAATTATATGATTATATAATTTTTAAAATTATATATGAAATAAAATAATTTAAATCGATTAAATTAATCGATTAAATTAATCGTAATAATTTAATATAAAAAACGAAAATTTTAAAAAAAAAATTTTAATATTAAATTTTATAATAAAAACGTTTTTATTTAAAATATTAAAAAATTTATTAATTTATTGATTTTTATTGTTTAATAAAATCTCAAATTATTATTATTTTAATAATTATATTAATTTTAAATGTTTATAAAACGTTTAAATTAAAATTTTTTAATTTTTAATTTAAAATAAAAATAAATTAAATAAATTATTAAAATCGAAAATTTTATAATTTTTTATAAAATTTTTTTTACGAGATCTATAAAATAAAATATACGTCGAATAAAAAAAAAAAAAAACTCGTTTATTGATTAATTCGTTTACGAATCGACGAACGAATTTTTTTTTTAATACAAAAAAATTATTTTTATTTTTATTGTAAAAATTTAAAATATAATCGATTAAATCGTAAAATTTCAATTATAATTATAAAATTTTAAACGTTTTTTTAAATTGTTTAATATTTAAATAAAACGTAAATAATTTATATAATTTTTAAAAAAAATTTAAATTAATTAAATTTAAAAATAAAATTTTTTTTTTTTAATTATATAATTATATAATTATATAATTTTTTCTTTTTAAAAATATATATTAAAAAAACTAATTTAAATTAATTAAATTAATTATAATAATTTAATATAAAATAAAAAATATATATTAAATAAAATAAAATAAAATTTATTTACTATTAATTCGTTTAATAAATTATTAAATAAATTTTTTTTACAAGTTTTTTTTTTTTTAATATTTATATTATAATAATTAAAATTTTTTTTTTTAAAAATTATATTTATATACGAATTAATTATATAGTTTAAATCGAATTTTTAAAATTTTAAAATAAATTTTTTTTTTATTTAATATAATATATAAAAAAAAAAAAAAAAAAAAAAAATTTATTTATAAAATTTTTTTAAATCTCGTAATTATTTTTATTCGTTTATTAATAATCGAAAACTCGTTTTAATTTTTGAATTTGAAAATAAAATCTTAGAATTTAAAAATAAATTAAAATATTTTTTTAATTTATTTTTATTTTTATAATATTTATTAAATTAAATTCGAAAAATTTATAAAATATAAAAATAAAAAATATTATATTTAATTTCGATCGAAAATAATTAATTTAAAATATTTCAAAAATATATTTTTTTTTTTAAATATTTAAAATTATTATATAATTAAATTTAAAAATATTAAAATTTCGAAAATTTTACGATATTATTTGTTTATTTATTAATTTAATAAACTTATTATAATTATATTATAAATTAAATTTATATTTAAATTATTTATATTTTTAATTAATAATTATTATATAATTTTAATTTTAATTACGAAATATTGTAAATCGCAATTATATTTATTAAAAAATTTTTTTATTATTCGATAAAATATAAATTTAAAAAATTATAAATCGTAAAAAAAAATTTTAAAATTTTTTTTTTAATAAATATCGTTTTAATTACTATAATAAAACTATTTATTTTTTTTTTTTTAAAAATCTTTGTAAATAATTAATTTCGAGAGTAATATTAATTACGTATTTTTTAATATATAAAAAACTTTTATTTATTATAAATTAATTAATAATTTTTTTTATTTTTACTTTGATTAATTAATTAATTAATTTACGAATTACAAATTACTTCGAATAAATTTAATTTATTGATTAAAATAAATTGATTTACAATTGCATTTTTTTGTTTTGTATTTTATTGTTTTTTTATATTAATAAAACAATATCGAAAAATGAATTATTTTAATAAATTTCGTTAAAAATTATTTATATGCGATTTGTATATTTTATTTTTTATTATTATTAAAAAGAAATTTAAATTACTAAAAATCGAAAATTGAAAATCAATTAATAAAAATTTTTATTTTAATTATATTATTCGAAATTAAATAATTTAATTGTAAAATTGCGAAATTACAAAAAAATATTAATTTATAAAAATTATATATTGAATTATTTGAAATAATTAATATTAAAACGAATATATAAAAAAAAAAAAAAAATTTATAATAATTATTTACAATAATTAATTTTATTTTTAACGAAAATTGAAATATAAAAAAAAAATTTTTAATATGAAAAAAAAAAAGAAATTATAGTATTAAAAAATAAAATTATTTTATTGTTTTATATTTTAAAAAATAATACGAAAAAAATTAAAATAAAAAATTTTAATCGAAAAAAATCGATTAAAAAAAATATTTATTTGAAAAATATATGTTATTAAAACGAATAAACGAATAAAATTTCGAATAAAAATTGCAATAAAATTTTTTTTATAAAAAAATAATATAAATAAAAATTAATTTTTAATTTAAAAATTAAAATTAATAAATTATTCGCGTTAAAAATTTTTTTTTTTAATAAAAAATATTTTTATTTTAATTATATTATCGATTTTTTTTAAAAATCTTTTTATAAATAATAAAAATATTTTTTTAAAAATATAAAATTTTAAAAAATATATATTTATATTAAAATTATAAATATTATTTTTTAGAATTTTTAAAATATTTTAATTTAAAAAAAATAATATTATAATTTTTTTAAAATAATATAATAATATATATAAAAACTATAAAATTATTTTAAAAATCAAAAAAATAATATTATAATTTTTTTAAAATAATATAATAATATATATAAAAACTATAAAATTATTTTAAAAATTAAAAAAATACAATTTTTGTAATATATTAATTCGATTTATATTAAAATATAATATTAAAAACTATTTAAAAAAAGAATTTTACGAATACGATTAAAAATATTATTAAATAAATATAAAATTTTTATATAAAATTATTGATTAATTTATAAAAAAACTTTTAACGATAAAAATATATATATAAATTTATTCGATTAAATATTTAAAAAATTAATTAAATAAAATAAATTAAATAAATAATATTAAAAACGTAAATTTATAAAAAGATTTTAATATATATTAAAAAACGAATTTTTAAAAAAATCGATTATAAATCGATAAAAATATTTATTTATAATTACAATAAAATATATTAAAAAATAATTATTATATATAAATATAAAAAAAAAAACGATAATACAATAAAATTAATAATTTAAAATATTTAAAAATTTGATAAAAATATTTAAATATTATAATATAAAAAATAATTTTAAATATAATTAATAATTTATTATTTTTTGTTTTATTTAAATTATTTATAAAAAAAAATCAATAAAAAATATATATAATTATTAAAAAAATTTATATCAAATTTCAATTTTCAATTTTACGTATTATTTAAATTTAAAAAACTCGATAAATATTTATATTAAAATTTTCAATTTAAATAAATTATTTTATTAAAAAATTAAAATATATATATATTTTTTTTTTTCGTATTATTTAATAATTTAAAAATCGCTTTAAATATTAATATTATAATAATATTTTAAAAATTAAATAATATTATAATTTTTATAAATTAAAATTAAAATTAATTTATTTTTTTACGAAAATATAAACGAAAATTCTTTTTTAATCGTAAACGAAAAAAATATAATAATATAAAAAAAAGTAAATATAGAGTTTTATATGATTTAATATCGATTAAATTTTCGTAAAATATATCGTCGATTATTCAAAAAAATACAATAAAAATTAATATTATATATAATAATTAATAAAACGAATAATATTATTTCGAGTATTTTAAACGAATAAAAAATAAAAAAATCGATTTTTTTATTAATTATTTTTTTATAAATTACTATTTATTTATAAATGAATTAATTAATTATAAATATTATTATTAAAAAAACAATTAATAATATTATAATTTTTGAAATTATAATCGATTTTCGCGATTATTTATATTTAAAAATAATTAATATTAATATAATTAAATTATAAAACAAATAATTAAAAAACTTTTTAATTACGATTTCAATAAATACTTCAAAAATATATAGAAAATTTAAAAATTTGTTTAATTTATTATTTAAAAAAAAAAAAAACTAATACTAATAGAAATTTTTTAAAAAAATCGAATTTATTATTATATATTTTTAATAATAATAATATTAATATTTAAAGTTTTAATAAAACGATTATTAATAAATATAATAATAATAAATAAATCGAAAAATAAAATTTAAAATATATAAAATTTTTTTTAATAAAAAACAAAAATAAAAAAAAATATTTAAAAATCGAATTATAATAATAAATTTCATAAAATACTTAAAACGAAAAATAAAAAAAAATAAATATAAATTAATTAAAAATAAAATTTGAAAATAATAATTTTATTAATAAAATTTTATTATAAAATTTTTTTAAAAATATAATATTATTTTTAAAAATTTAAAAAAAAAAAAAAATAATTATTATTAATATTATTAAAAATAATTATTACTAATAATAAATCAAAAACGAAATAAACAAATAAATTAAATAATTCGTTAATTGATTACAAATTGTAAATCTAATAAACGTACAAAAATTAAAAAATATAATTTCAATTTTAGTGCAAACGGCGCTAGTTCCGATCTGGTCTAGTGTCGCACGTGACTATTAAACTAATATTGTATTTACATTGGTAATTTTTTTTTTGTAATAAGAATTAATTTAATTCAATTACTTAAAAAAATATATATATTTTTTTTTTTTATTGTAATTCGTTAATACGTAAAATTTATTAATATTTCAATATAAAAATCAAATAATTATAAAATTCGAAATATAATACAAAAATATTATTTTTTTTATTTTTTTTTAATAAGTATTTTTTTTAATTCTTTGTATTATTTTTATTATTATTTTTTTTTTAATTTATTTTTTTATTCGAATCGTAAAATAATTCGTATTTAGAAACTTTTTTAAAGTTTTATTAAATATTGATTTTATTATAATATTCGTTGAATTATTTTAATCGTTAATTTATTGAATTTTTTAGTTTTTTATATTTATACAATTGATAAAAAATTATAATATCGATTATAAAACGCTTTTTTTTGATCGTTTTTAATTTGATTAAATACTCGTATAATAAATATAAATTTGTATAAACGATTATTGAGATTTTAAAGAAATCGAATTATCGAGTAATTATATTAATAGTAAATTCAATTGCGATTATTATATCGATTTTTTTTATTATACTATATATTTCAAAAATTAAAACGTTTTTAATAACGCGTTTATTTTTAATAAAATTATAATAAATAAAATTTCTTTTAATTTTATACTTTTTATCGTTTAATTAACGTTTATTTGTTAAAATAATTTTATATTTAATTTGAAAATTAAAATTTTTATTATTTACAAATAAATTATTAATAAAAACAAAGAATTTTATCGTATATAAATCGAGAATAATATATTTAAATTTTCGATTCAAATTTTTAATTTATTATTTCAATTTTTTATTTAATATAAAAATTTTTTTTTATTAAATTTTAATATTAAATAATAATAAACAAATTAAAAATTGTCTCAAATTAATAAATTGTAATAATATAAATTTTTTTAATTCGTTATTTTTAATATTTAATTTAAAAATTAAATAATTTAATATTTATTAATTTAATTTTTTTGTTTTAATTTTTTATTGTAATTAAATTGTATTTTCGAATTAAATTAAAACGTATTTATTGAAAATCAATAGTATTTCTAGTATTAAAACTTTTTTAAATTTGATTAAAAATTTAATTTTATTAAATTTATTTTTTTTGAAAATCGAGAATTTTTTTTCTATTAATATAAACGTATTATCGATTTACATTTTAATAACGTCGAAAAATTTTTTAATAATTGTAATTAAAAAATAAAAATCGTATATCGATATAATTATAAATAGTTTTTTTTTATAGTATTTATAATATGTAATTTATTAATATATTTTTATTTTTATAATTTTATATAAAAACTTTAAAATAATTATAATTGTATTTAATAAATATAAAAAGCGAATTTTTTTTAATAAACGTATTAATATAAATCGTTAAAAATTTGTTGTAAATTGAATATAAATTTGAATAATATTATAAAATCATATTTTTATTTTTTTATTTAGAAATTAAATTAAAAAAAATATTAATATTATAATTAATTACTAATTAATTCTTTGAATTATTAGAGATTACGTAAAAATCGTTTTCTTTTTTTCGTTATTGTACTTTTAAATTACTAGTTTCGATTTCTCGTAAAAAGTATTAATAGTTTTTTTTTTGATCTCGTTAATTAATTTCAAATTAAAAATTCGAATTTTAATATATTTAATAAAATCGTATTAAATAAAATTAAAAACTTTTTTGCAATTAAATTATCGATTTTTTTCTTTTAAAACGTTTCGAATAATTATTTAAAAATTATAATTATAATTTTTTTTCATAGTTTTAATAATAATTTTATATCGTTTTTTTTTTATTTATTATAAAAATCATAAAAATTTTAATTTTTTCGATAATAATAATAAAAAATTGATCATTAAAATCTTTGTAATTTTTTTTATCGTTTTCGATAAAATTATAATATTTATTTTATTTAGATTTTTTATTATATACGTTTTTGTTTTGTGATTTTTTTAAACGTTTTCAATTACGTTTTTTGATTGATTTTTGATTTAATTCGCTCGATTAAAAAAATCAAAAAACAATAAATTTTTTTTTTTAATTTTTTTAATTATTTTTTTGATTATTAATTCGATTATAAACTTTTAATACTTTTTTTTTATATAATAAAATTTAATAATTATTAAATGAAAATTAATCGATTTATAAAATATATCGTTTGTATATATTTTTTTATTAATTATTAATAGTTTATATAGTTTTTTTTATTCGTTTTTTTATATTAAACGCGTATTTTGAATAAAATTAATAAATCTAATATAAACTTCGTATTTAAATCGGGTTTTATTATAAGCGCGTCGTTAATTTAATATTAAACGTATAAACAATATTTTTTTTTAATAATTGCTCGAATTATTTTAATTTTTTTAATAATTGATAATAATAATACGTCGTTACTAATTATTCTAAAATAAATTTCAAAAATTAATAATATAAATACAATATTATTCGATTTTATCGAATCGTTAATAATTTTAATTATTATTTATAAAATTATATTTTTATTGATTTGTTTTTCGATTAATTCGTCGTAAATAATCTCGTAAATTCGACGTAATAAAATATAATATTTTTTTATTTTTTTTATATTATTATAAATTTCAATAAATATTTTTTTGATTTTAATCGTTATTATTTTAATATTTTATTGAAATTCTATAAACGAGAATTTTTTTTCAATATTATAAACAATATAATTTAATAGTTTTTAATACGTATTAATTCAATAAATACGTAATATATTTTATATTGTTTTCGTAAATATATTTTTTATAAATCTAATAATTTGAAATACTATAAACGAATTTATTATTTGTAATATTAATTTCTTATTTAAATATAAAACGTCGACAATAATTAAATAATTAAATTCGTAATTATTTTATAAAGTAAATTTGAATTTTTTAAATAATTGTTTATATATTTAATAGTAATATTAATACTTAATAAAATATTAAATATATTTAATATTTATATTATAATTAATTCGTTGAAAAACTTTTATAAAATATTATATCGATAAATAATTAAAACGTTTATATAATTAATATAATTCGATATTAGTAAAATAATTTCAAATTAAACTTTTTTTCGATTAATATAATAATATTTATAAATAGTTTTATTTTTTTACAATAGAAACGATTTTATTTTTTTAAATTAAAACGTTTTTAAAATTATTGAATTTTATATTTATAGTGTTTATATTTTAAATACAAAATAAAAAAATATATATTTGTAAAAACAATATAAAAAATAATAATATTTAATAATATATCGATTCGAATAATTTTTTACAATAAAATAATATTTTTATTAAAACGAATTTTATAAGTTTCGATCGTAAAAATATTTAATTGAACGTTAATATTAAACTTTCGAAGTACTATAAATTGCGATTAATCAATAATTGATATTTTAACGATTTTATTATTTGATATAATCTTTTAAAAAACTTTTAAAAAATATCGATTTTTGAAAATAAAAAATAAATATTAATTCGATTTAAATAATTCGAATTATAATTATAAAATATTGAATATATTTTCTCTCGTAATAATATAACAAATAAATTAATTATTTAAAATAATTATTGTTTACATATTATTAATTTCTTTAAATTCGATAAAATAATTTTTATTTTTGTTTTTTATTTTTATATTTATTAGCAATTGATTTATTTTTACTATTTAAATATTTTTCGATAAATTTTTGATTTTTTTGATTTTAATAAAAAAATTCTAATAATAAATTATTATAATATTTCGATTTATCGTATATTGAATTTATTATTAAAATTTTATATATATTTATTATTATTTTTTTATTATATATTTTATAGATTAATATTTCGATTTACTACAAATATAATACTTTTTCTAATATAATCTCTTTTGAAATCTATAATTTTTACGATATTTATTTTGAAAATTTTAGTATTTTTTTCGATTTTATTCTCGATCGCGTTTTTTTTTTCGTTTTTTATACGTATAATCGATTCAATTTTAATCGAATTCGTTTTTTTTATTTTAAGAAATAAAATCCAAATTATATTACTATATTTCACGTGATCGCGTTACAATATCTACTATTAATCGTAATTTAATATAAACGCTTTCAAAAGTATTAATAGATTTATAAAAAATAAAATTGTATTTTTTAATATTTTAATAAATACTAATAATTTAATTTCGCAAATTATATTTCGTTTAATATTTTAATAATAAATCAAATTGAATTTTTTGAAATTGATCGAAAAATAATTATAAATAATTCAATTTAAATTTTATTAAATTAATTATAATAATTTTTATTAGAATTGTTTTTTTTTATAAAAATATATATAATTAACGATTTTTTTTAATTTCAAAATAAGTTTTTATTATTATTATTAGTATAATAAAATCGAATTCTTTTTTTATAAATTTATTAAAATAAAATACGTTTACTCGTTTTATAAAATTAATAAAAAATGTTTTATTATATTAGTCTTAAAGTAATTTAATTTTATTATAATAATTATAAAAAATTAATAATTTGCGATTAAAAATATTATATAGTTTTTTATTATACTTTTTATCGTCGATATAAATTTTTATTAAATTCGTAAATAATTTAATAGAAATATTTTATAAATTATTAATAAATAAATTAAATATTTTATATTATATTAATTAAATTCGTATTTATAAAAAAAATTATAATAAAAAAAATATAAAAAATAATTATAAAAATAATTATCGTTTTAAAAAATAAATTCGTATTATTAATTGAAATCGAAAAAGTAATTATACTTTGAATATTGATTATTAATATTAAAATATTTTGATTTGTTAATTCAATTAATCAATTTTATTAAAAGAAAAAAATTTTATTTTTTAATTAATTGATAATTTTTTTTTGTATTTATTTATAAAACTTTTTTTATTAAAAAACTTTTTTCAAATTATCGATAATAAACTTTTTATTTTTTGATATTTAAATTTCGTAAATACGTAAAAAATCTCGAAAACAACGTATAAAATTTTTATATATTAAACGTAAAATTTATTATATATATTTTTCAAAGTTTTCTCGAAAATATTTTTATAAATTATAATTCGAATATTTTTTCTTTTTATATATTTTAAATCGATAAAAAATATATTTATTTAATATTTTTTTATTAAAATTTTTATTATTCGTAAAATCGAATTTTTTTTTTTATTTATTTTTATTATAAACGAATTTAATTTTAAATAAATTTATTATTTTAAAAAATAATTATATAATAAATAATAAAAAAATTAAAAATTTTAATTCGAATTCAAATAAATATTATTATTAATATTTATACGTTTTTGATCAAATAATAAATAAAATCGTAAAACTTTTTTATCGATTTTATTTTTAATATAATTTCGAATAAATTAATATAAAATTAAAATCGTTTTTATAATTTTTTATTCGTTTTTTGTAAACGTTATTATTCTATATAATAAACGTAAATTTAAAAAATAAATACAAATTTAAAATTGTTTTTATATTATTTTTTTTAAATTTTTAATAATTTTAATATTTTTAACGTATTTCTATAAAAAAATTCTTATAAATTTTTATTTTTTCGAAAATATATTAATTATTTTAAACGCGTTTTATAATGAGTTTAATAAATTTTTTATTTTATTATAATTAATTTCTTTTAAATAAATTTTTATTATTTCGTAATTAATTGAATAATTATTAATTAGTATTAGTATTATTAAAAATATTTATTACTAGTAATAAATTAAAAACGAAATAAATAAATTAAATAATTCGTTAATTGATTGCAAATTGTAAATTTAATAAACGCACAAAAATTGAAAAATATAATCTCAACTCTAGTGCAAGCGGCGCTAGTCCCGATCTGGCCTAGTGCCACACGTGACTACTAAACTAATATTGTACTTACAATTATTAATACTTTGAAAATATTAAATTTTATTATAGTAATTATTAATTAATAATAAAAAAACAATATTTATTATTTGATTTTAATAAATATTAAAATTATTATAACAAAACAAATATTAAAAATTATTAATTTTATAAAATAATTTTTTTAAAATTTCTATAAAATATTTAAAAAAACGAGTTAATTTGTTTTTGTTATTAAAAATTTTATAATATTTGAAATTAATTTCATAGAAATCGATTTTTTATTATTAATTAAAAAAAATATATTATTATTATTTTTAAATTATATTTTAATTTGTTTAAATTAATTAATTCGAGTAAAAAATACGAGATATTAAATATTAAAACGAAATATTGTATTATTTTTAAGTATATAATTCGAGATTTTAATAATAGTATTATAAATATTAAAAATTTTTAATTATTTATTATTATTAAATAAAATTTTAAATTCGTTAAAATAATAATTATAAAAATAAAAATTGAATATAAAATCGAATATAAAAAATTTTTTTTTTAAAACAATTATTTGTTATTATAATAAAAATATAAATTAAATACAAAAATAATAATTCGTAAAATAATATATTTTGAGATTTTAAAAATTTCAATTTTATTTATACGATTATAATTATTTTTCTTTTAAAAACTTATTTGTATTAAACTATTAAAAATCGCTATATTTGTATATATTTTTAAATCGAAAAAATATTAAAAAAAAAATATAATACGAAAAATTAAATATTAATATTATTAAAAAATAATATAATATTAAAATTCGCGAACGATTTTTATATTCTAATAAAATCTTTTTTATTTTTTATTTTTTATTTTTAATATTATTTTATATAAAACAAATACAATTAAAATAATATAAAAAACGAAATTATTTTTTTCGATTTTTTATAAAATTATTTTTTTTTAATAAAAAAAAAATAAATAAAATTTTAAATAAAAAAATTTTCGATAAAAAAATAAAAAAGTATTTTTTTATAATAATAATATTATTTTTAAACGTAAACGTCAAAAAAAAATATTTTAAAAATAATATAAAACGTTAATTATTTTATTTTATTAAAAAAAAACGAAATCGAAAAATTTTCGAATATAAAAACGAAAAAAAAAAAACTCGAATAAAAAAATAATTTTATTATTAAACAATTTTAATTTAAATTTATTTAATATAAATATTAATACAATATATAAATTTAAATTTAAAAAAATACGATTTATTGATTTAATTAATAAAATTAAAATTTTTTTTAAAAAACGAAAAAATTAATTTAAACGATTTAAAACGTAAAAAATATTTCAAAAATATATTAAAAAATATATAAAATACTTATTATCGCGAATCGTTTTAATATTAAAAAAAATTATAATTTATTTTTAAACAATTAATATTTCTATTTATCAAAAACTAATTATAAAAATTTGAAAAAAAAAATATTCAATAAAATAATATTTAATTAAAATTTTTTTTTAAAATTTATAAAAATATTAATTCGTTTATTCGTATTAAAATAATTTAATATATAACGTAATAAAAAAAGTTTTTATTGTTTTAAAATTTTGTTTTTAATTGTAATAAAAATATTTTAAAAACGATTCGATTGTAATCGTAAAATATTTAAAAAAAGTAATAATTTTTATTAGAATTTATAATTTTTAATCGTAAAAAAAATTATTAATATTTATCGATTAATTAATGCGATTATAAAAATAAATTTTATTACTTTAAAAAACGTTAATATATTTTTTTTCGTAAATAAATTTTCTGAAAAATTTATCGAATATTTTTATATTTTTTTAATAATTTTTTATTTTAAATACAATTAATTTACTTTAAACGTTTAAAATAAAAATATAATAATTTTTATAATCTTTTTAAAATTTTTGCGAATAATAATATTATTTTAAAAAATAATTAATTTTATAATTTAATTCGTTAGAATTATTATAATAATTTTAAAAAACGTATTTTTTAAAATTGTAATATTATTTTTAAATAATGTAAAAATCATAAAATTTTATACGAATTATAATAATAAATTAATATTTTTACAAATTCGTTAATTCGTTTTTAAATATATTCAAAATTTAAATAAAATATTAAATCGAATTAAAAAAATTTAAATTTATATAAAATTTAAATTATAATTTTATTAAAACGAAATAATTATTATTAATTTTATTTGTAATTTTAAAAAACGTTTCTTTGAAAATATAAAAATTATTAAACTTTTAAAATAAATTAAATATAATAATATTTTTAAAATCAAAATTTTTATTAAAAATTATATTTATTATAAAATATAAATTTAATATTTTAATATTATTATTAAATTATTATATTGATTAATTAAAAAAAACGAGTTTTTTAATTAAAAAAAAAAACAAAAAATCGTTATAATATTTTTATAAAATAAATTTACAACGATTTTAATATTTTATAAAATTTATTACGATTTTATTAATAAATAAAAAATAATTATTCTAAATATTAATATTAATTAATAAAAATATAAAAAAATATTCGATTAATATAATAATAAAAAACGAAAACGAGTAATTCAATACGAGTTAAAATTTTAAAATACTATTAAACGAAATTATAATACAATCAAAAAAATATATCGAGAAATTTTAAAATATTTTCACAAATTACAATTTTAATTATATAATATTTATTTTATTTTTAAAACAAATATTAATATATTCGTCGTTTAATTAAATTAAATAATAATAGATTTTTTTAATATTTTAATTATTCGTTAATTTATTTAAATACAATTATTCGATTTTGAAATTAAATACAATTATTCGATTTTGAAATTAAATATATTAAAAAAAATATTTATATTACTATAAATAAATTATTTAAAAAATCGCGAATAAAAAACGATAATTTAAAAAAAAAAAAATATCGATAAATTTATTATAATTGAATTTAATTATATTAAAATAATTTTAATTTTAATTAAAAAACGTAAAATTAATCGAAAAATTGAAAGTAAATTATTTGTAATTAAAAGTAAATACGTAAAATAAAAATATTTATTTAAATTATTAAATCAAATTTTAAAAAATCCTTTTAAATTCGATATTTTTAATTTTTAATTTTCGATATTAATTGTAATTTTTGTGTATATTATATTAATTATTTTCTTTGAAATTAATAAATTATTAAATAATAATAATAATAATAATAATACTATTTTTTTCTTTTTGATAATAATTATTCGAATTATTTTTAAAATATTATTTAATATTTAACAATTTTAAAACGATTAAAATAATTTTTAAAAATAAAATTTTATAAATTAATTCGAAAATTTATCGATTATAATATTCGAAATAAAATATTATAAAAAAATATTTTTAAATTTTATTTATTTCGATTTATTTTAAACGATTTAAAATAATATATAATAATTATAATTGAATTACATAATAAATTCGAATATATTAAAAAAAAAAACATTTATTATTGAATAATTAATCGATATTATTAAAAGAAATACTATAAAAATATTCAAGATTTTATAGTAAATTATAACGATTATTAATACAAAAATTAAAAAAAATACGAAAATTTTTTATATTTTCAAAGAATAATTTTATTATTTTATTATATTGAAATAAATATAATTAAATTTTCGCAATATAAAATATTTAATAATTTGATTATAATATAAAATAATTTTTTCGATTGAATTAAAATTAAATCAATAAAAAATTCAATTTTTAAAAAAGTTATTAAATTTATTTATAATAATATTATTTACAAATATAATATTTTCAATTATATAAAATTGAATAAAAAACTCGAATTCAAAAGAATTATTATTAAAAAATTAAATAAATTCAAAATTAAACGAATTATTATTTTCATATATAATTCGAAAATAAATAAAATAATTAAATAAAAATATCAATTTATTATTATCGTATTAATTGTTTTAACAAAAAAAAATTAAAAAAATTAATTAAAATATTTATTAATTATTCTTTTTATAAATCGAATAATTATTTATAAATTAATTAAATATATATTATTTTATATAATTTATAATAAAAAAATTGTTTTATTTATTGAGATTCGATTTTTTATTTAGAAAACTTTCGATTGAAATAAAATATATAATCGAATAAAGTTTTTTAAATTAAAAATTAAATAAATTAAAATACGAAATAAAAATATAAAAAAATCGAAATTAAAAAAAAAATATAATTGTAAATAAAATTAAATATATTTTGATATTTATTATTAAATATAAAAAAAATTAATTTAAAAAAAGAATTTTATTTTAATATATAATATTAAATTCATTGATTAAAATATATTTAAAAATATTAAATTATTATATAAATAATTAAATTTGTATCGAATTTATTAAATAAATTAATTAAAAAAAAATTATTTACTTGAAAAAATAAACGAAATAATAATTTGAAAATCATATATTGAAAATCGTTTAAAGAAATTTATTAAAAAAAATAAATATTAAAATCTTTTAAATAATAATAAAAACGAGAATATTATTAAATTTATTAATTTTAATAATAATAAAAATACAAATATAAAAAAAAAATTATTAAAAAATTTCGTAATAAATAAAATATTTAAAAAAACAAAAAAAAAAAAAATTAAAATTATAATTTGTATTTATAAATTCAATAAAATTAAAAAAAATAAATATATACGATTTTTTGAAAATTAAATAAATAAAAAAAACTAATTAAATTTTAAAATAATAATAATTTTTTAATTGAAAATTTTATTTTTTTATTTTTTTATTTATAACGATTTTTTTTTTTTTAAAAAAAATCTTAGAAAATTTTAATTTTTAAAATTTATAAAATTTTTTTTTTAATATATTTAAATGTATTTCAATTATATTTAATTACATTTAAATTATATAAATATTTATTAATATAATATTTATTATAATTTATAAAAAAAAATTTTAATTTTTTTTTTTTTTTTTTTTTTAA
>MU119500.1:0-11194 GCA_014904845.1 Acephala macrosclerotiorum
AATATAAAACGTTAATTATTTTATTTTATTAAAAAAAAAAAAAATTAAAAAATTTTCGAATATAAAAATAAAAAAAAAACTCGAATAAAAAAATAATTTTATTATTAAAAATTTTTAATTTAAGTTTAATTAATATAAACGTTAATATAATATATAAATTTAAATTTATTAATTTAATCGATAAAATTAAAAAGTTTTTTAAAAAATAAAAAATATTTTAAAAATATATTAAAAAATATAAAAAATATTTATTATTACGAATCGTTTTAATATTAAAAAAATTATAATTTATTTTTAAATAATTAATATTTTTATTTATTAAAAATTAATTATAAAAATTTTAATAAAATAATATTTAATTATAAAAAAATAATAATATTGAATTAAAAAAAAGTTTTTAAAATTTATAAAAATAAATTTGATTATTTTAAAAAATATTAATATATTTTTTATTATAAATAAACTTTTTAAAAAATTTATTAAATATTTTTACGTTTTTTTAATAAAAATTTTTTTTAAATATAATTAATTTATATTAAACGTTTGAAATAAAAATATAATAATTTTTATAATTTTATTAAAATTTTTACGAATAATAATATTATTTTAAAAAGTAATTAATTTTATAATTTAATTCGTTCGAATTATTATAATAATTTTAAAAAACGTATTTTTGAAAATTATAATACTATTTTTAAATAATATACAAATTAAAATTTTTTATACGAATTATAATAACGAATTAATATTTTTAAAAATTCGTTAATTCGTTTTTAAATATATTTAAAATTTAAATAAAACGTTAAATCGAATCGAAATAATTATTATTAATTATATTTATAATTTTAAAAAGTATTTTTTTAAAAATACGAAAATTATTAAAATTTTAAAATAAATTAAATATAATAATATTTGTAAAATTAAAGTTTTTATTAAAATTTATATTTATTATAAAATATAAATTTAATATTTTAATATTATTATCGAATTATTATATCGATTAATTAAAAAAAACGAATTTTTCGAATAAGAAAAAAAAATAAAAAATCGTTATAATATTTTTATAAAATAAATTTATAATAATTTTAATATTTTATAAAATTTATTATAATTTTATTAATAAATACAAAATAATTATTTTAAATATTAATATTAATTAATAAAAATATAAAAAAATATTTAATTAATATAACGATAAAAAATAAAAATAAATAATATAATATAAATTAAAATTTTAAAATACTATTAAATGAAATTATAATACGATAAAAAAGAATATCGAAAATTTTTAAAGTATTTTCGTAAATTATAATTTTAATTATATAGTATTTATTTTATTTTTAAAACGAACGTTAATACGTTCGTCGTTTAATTAAATCGAGTAATAATAAAAAATTTTAACGTTTTAATTATTCGTTAATTCGTTTAAATATAATTATTCGATTTCGAAATTAAATATATTATTATAAACGAATTATTTAAAAAACTACGAATAAAAAATAATAATTTAAAAAAAAAAAATATTAACGAATTTATTATAATCGAATTTAATTATATTAAAATAATTTTAATTTCGATTAAAAAACGTAAAATTAATCGAAAAATTAAAAGTAAATCGTTTATAATTAAAAATAAATACGTAAAACGAAAATATTTATTTAAATTATTAAATTAAATTTAAAAAAAATATTTTAAATTCGATATTTTTAATTTTTAATTTTCGATATCGATTATATTTTTCGTATACGTCGTATTAATCGCTTTTTTTAAAATTAATAAATTATTAAATAATAATAATAATAATAATCTTTTTTTTTTTTTAATAATAATTATTTAAATTATTTTTAAAATATTATTTAATATTTAATAATTTTAAAACGATTAAAATAATTTTTGAAAATAAAATTTCGTAAATTAATTCGAAAATTTGTCGATTATAACGTTCGAAATAAAATATTATAAAAAAATTTTATTAAATTTTATTTATTTCGATTTATTTTAAATAATTTAAAATAACGTATAATAATTATAATTAAACTATATAATAAGTTCGAATATACTAAAAAAAAACTTATTTATTATCGAATAATTAATCGATATTATTAAAAAAAATATTATAAAAACGTTTAAAATTTTATAGTAAATTATAACGATTATTAATATAAAAATAAAAAAAAACACGAAAAAACTTTATATTTTTAAAAAATAATTTTATTATTTTATTATATTAAAATAAATATAATTAAATTTTTATAATATAAAATATTTAATAATTTAATTATAATACGAAATAATTTTTTCGATTAAATTAAAATTAAATTAATAAAAAATTCGATTTTTAAAAAAATTATTAAATTTATTTATAATAATATTATTTATAAATACAACGTTTTTAATTATATAAAATTAAACGAAAAACTCGAATTTAAAAAAATTATTATTAAAAAATTAAATAAATAAAATAATTAAATGAAAATATTAATTTATTATTATCGTATTAATTATTTTAATAAAAAAAAATAAAAAAAACTAATTAAAATATTTATTAATTATTTTTTTTACAAATCGAACGATTATTTATAAATTAATTAAATATACGTTATTTTATATAATTTATAATAAAAAAATTATTTTATTTATTAAAATTCGATTTTTTATTTAAAAAATTTTCAATTAAAACGAAATATATAATCGAGCGAAATTTTTTAAATTAAAAATTAAACAAATTAAAATACGAAACGAAAATATAAAAAAATCGAAATTAAAAAAAAATATAATTATAAATAAAATTAAATATATTTCGATATTTATTATTAAATACGAAAAAAATTAATTCGAAATTTTTTTTTATTTTAATATATAATATTAAATTATTATATAAATAATTGAATTTATATCGAATTTTTTAAATAAATTAATTAAAAAAAAATTATTTATTCGAAAAAATAAACGAAATAATAATTCGAAAATTATATATTAAAAATCGTTTAAAAAAATTCATTAAAAAAAAAATATTAAAATTTTTTAAATAATAATAAAAATAAAAATATTATTAAATTCGTTAATTTTAATAATAATAAAAAAAAACGATTAAAAAATTTCGTAATAAATAAAATATTTAAAAAATTAAAATTATAATTCGTATTTTTAAATTTAATAAAATCGAAAAAAATAAATATATATAATTTTTTAAAAATTAAATAAATAAAAAAAATTATTAAATTTCGAAATAATAATAATTTTTTAATTGAAAATTTTTTTTTAATTTTTTTTTATTTATAACAATTTTATTTTTTTATTGATTTTTTTTAAAATATTTTTATTTATTTTAATAAACTTTATTTATACTTTGAAAAAAAAAAAATTTTTTTATTATAATCAAAACGATTTTATTATATAAAAAAATGAAATTATATTATTTTTTTTTTTTAAAAAATTTTTAATTTTTAAAATTTATAAATTTTTTTTTTAATATATTTAAATATATTTCGATTATATTTATTTATTTATTTTTTTATTTTAATTTATATTATTTTATTAATTGAATATATTAATATATTACGTTTAATTATTGTAGTTTTTACGTATTAAATATAAAGATTATTAATTGTTTAAAAAATTAAATTTAAAATTAAAAGTATTAATATATTTTTAAGTTTTATATTAGTTTTTTTTTAATTAAAACACGTGATAAATACGTGTATATATTTCGATATTAGTAATCTCTATTTTTGTAGTAGAGATTTAATTTATTTTTTAGTGTAATTTTTTATTTAATTGTAGATTTAATAAATAATTTTATAGTTTAAAAATTTAATATTTATAAAACGATTATAAAAAATTGTTCGTTTAAAAGAAATAAATAAAAATTTTTGTAATTTTATTAATTATATTATAAATTCTTTATAATAATTATAATTTTTTCGTATAACGCTAATTAAACAATTTTTAAAAAAAGAAAAACTCGTTTTAAAATAAAAAATATTTTTTAATTTTAATATTTTGTATTATATTTATATTTTTTTTTATATGTGTATTTTAATTTTTATTTTAATTAGTTTTTTGTTTTCGTAAAATTGGTATAAAATTTGATTTAATAGTATTTTAATCGTAATAAAAAAAGTATTGCAAATTGTATCGTTTTAGTTTTTAATTGCTCGTATATTCGTAAGAAAATCGAAAAAATATTGATTAATACGTAGATCGATAATCGGAATTAAAAAAATAATTAGATTAATAATTTAATTATTTCGTATTCGGATTATAAAGTTTTTTTTTTATTTATATTATATTTTAAAAAATCGTATTTTATATAATTAATAAGTTTTTATTCGTAGTATTAATCGCGTCGTATAATTATTGAGAGTATTAATAATTCGACGCGTTTTAAACGCGATCGAGTTTTTGTAATACGATATTTTAATCGATTTAAAGTTTAATTAATAGAATCGAAATTTATTAAAACGTAAAAAAGTTTTAAAATTAATTTATTATAATAAAGAATTTATATTTAATATTGTTATTAATAAAATTAAAAGATCGATAATAGAATAAATAAATCAAATAATAAAATTGTAAAATCGATAATAATTAATTATATTTTTGTATTTTTAAAAGTTTAATTCGAAATAGATTAATTTATTCGATTTAAAAAAATAAAATTTTAGTTTTATTTTAAATTTTATTTCTTTTTATTTATTTTTTTATTTTAATCGTAAAATTATTCGTATTAATAAACGTTTATAAAATTTTATTTAAATTGAATTTTATTATAGTATTTATCGAATTATTATTTTTATATATTTATTATACTTTTTACAATTTTTTACGTTCGTATAATTATTTCAAGATTATAATATCGATTATAAAACGTTTTTTATTCGTTATTTTTAATTTTATTAAATAATCGTATAAAAAATACGAATTCGTATAAATAATAATAAAAATATTAAATAAATCGAATTATTTTACAATTATATTAATAGTAAAAACTATTACAATTATTATATTTATTCTATTAATTATTTCGTAAATCTCAAATATTAAAACGTTTTTAATAATTTTTTTACATTTTGTAAAATTCTAATATATTAAATTACTTTTTATTTTAAAATCGTTTTTCGTTCGAGTCTCGTTAGCGATTATAATTACGTATTCAATTTATGAGTTCAAATCGATATTATTAGCGTATAAATCGTCTACAAATACAAATATTTTAATTATTTTTAAATCGATCGAAATATAATAAATATTACGCAATAAATTATTTTATTATTATTTTAATTTTTTATTTAAAATCGTTATATTTTTTTTCATTGAAATTTAATATTATATAGCGATTAATAAATTAAAAACAATTTTTAATTAATAAATAAACGTAATATACGTTTCGTAAACTCGTTATTTATAATATTATTTAAAATAATTTATAGATTTTAAATCGATAAATTCGATTTTTTTTATTTTAAATTTTTTATTTAAATCGTATTTTGTTTTCGTTTTATAATTATATAATCTTATTATTAAATATTAATTAATTCGTAAATATTAATATTTTTTATTTTTTATTTACAATTTAATTTTTTTTAATTTTTTTTTTTTTAAATCTATAAATTATAATATTAATAATTTTAACGTATTATTTATTTATATATTAATAATCTCGAATATTTTTTTAATTTTTTTAATTAAAAAACAAAAATCATATATCGAAAATTTTATTTTCAATTCAAAAATATAATATTTATAATATATAACGAATTAATAAATATTTATTTTTACGAGTTTATATAATAATTTTTTTATAATTATAATTATTTTTTTGAAATAAAAATATATTATTTTTTTTAATAAATTAATAAAAATTAAAATAAAAATTAAAATAAAAATTAAAATAAAAATTAAAATTAAAATTAAAATTGTTTTTTAATTTATTCGTTAAATAATAAAAATTTTTATAAAAATAATTTTTTTTAATTCGTTATTAAAAATTTAAATTACAATTTTCGTTTTTTCATATAATTCGTTTATTATTTTATTTTTGATTTCGTGTATTAATTTAAATTTAAAAATTAAAATATTTTTATACGTAATTAAATTATATTATATAAATTCAAAAACGTTTTTTATAAATAATTTATTTTATTTTTTTTATTATAAAACTTCGAAAAATTTTTTAAATATAATAATAATTTCTTTTTTTCGTAATTTGATTACAAGTTTTATATATTTTTTTTTTTTATTTATTATATAAATTATATCGATTGTAATTTTTTTTTTATATAATATTAATTAAAATTTTTATTATTCGTAAAATCGCTATTATTATTATCGATATTCGTAGAATTAAAATATTTTTATTCGAAATAAATTGTAAATTTAAATTTATTTTTCGTATTTCTCGATTGTTTATAACGTTTAAATTGATTTTCAATTAAAATTAAATAATTATTATCGTCGTTTTTTTAATTTTTATTTTTTTATATTATATTTATCGTTTTTTATTTCTCGTTTTTTTATATAATTTTTATAATTTATTTTTTTATCGATTTTTTAATTTACGATTTTCGAAAATAAAATTTAATTATAATTAATTTAAAATTTATTAATTTGTAAAATAATTATATAATATATTTTTCGTTTGTAATCGCTAATAATTTATATAGTCTTTTTTATTTTTTGTATTTTTTAAAAACTCGAATTTCGAAATTAATTAATAAATTTAAAGTTATTAAAATATTAAAATCGTTTCTTATTATTATTGCGTTGTTGATTTATCGTTTAATTTGTATACGACGAAATTCGTTTATTATTTTACGAATCGCGTTTACTTTTTTTATTATTATCGACGTAAAAATATTTGTATTGAAAATTTTAAAATATATTTTAAATACTAATAAAATTAATACGAATTCGTTCGATTTTATTAAATCGTTATAAGTTTTTATTATTATTTATAGTATTTAATTTTTTGTAATATATTTTATTATTATTTTCAATATAATCGTATAAATTTATCGTAATAAAATATAGTATCGTTTAATTTTTTTAATAAAATTATATATTTTTATTAAAACTTTTTTTATTTTTATTATTACCATTTTTATTTATTATTTAAATTTCGCGAATATAAATTTTTTTTTAATATTATAAATTAAAATTTTTAATAATTTTAAATACGTATTAATTTAATACTTTTTAATTACGTTTTATATAAATCGTATAAACATTTTTATAACGAATTGTACGTTTTAAAATTTTATAATAAAATCTATAAATTGTAAAATTGTATTATTATTTAAATATATAATATTAATAATTACAAAATAATTAAATTCGTAATCGTTTATTAAAAAAAATTTAAATCGTTTTAACGATTTCGCGTTTATTTAATAATAATAATAAAATTTATTAATTTATTTTAATTATTAAAATATAAAATTTTTATATTTAATTTTATTAAAAATATTTACAAATCGTTATATCGATAAGTATTTAAATTTTTTATATACGCATTATAAATTTATATTTATTAAATAATACTAAATAAAAACTTTTTTTAATTTTATTAATAAAATTTATAAATATTTTTATTTTCGTATAATCGATACGATTTTATTATTATTACGTTTTTTTATACGATTTTTTACGTTATTAAATTAAATTTTAAGTCTATTTATATTTTTTAAAAATAATAAAAATAATATATTGTAAAATACGATATAAAAAGTAACGTTTTTAATAAAAATATAAATTTTAATCGTATTTTCGATTTTTATATTATTTATTTCGAATTAAAAAATTTTTTCGCGATTTGAAATATTAAATTTAATTCGTAAATTAATTTTTTATAAAATTATAAATTGATCGTATTTTACAATTAATATAGCGATTATATTTATATTTAATAATATATTTTAAAAAAATTTTATAGTATATTTATTCGTAAATTAAAAAAAAAATTTAATTTCAATTTTTTTTAATTAAATAAAATATATCGTTTTTAATTAATAAATATTATATTATTTAATTATTTAATTTTATAATTAATTTTTTAATATTAATATATTTTACGATAAAGAAATTAATTTTTATAAGTTTTTTATTGTTTTTTTTTTATTTCTCGAAATCGAATTTTTTTATATTTAAAATAAAAACGTTAAAAATATTTATTTTATTTTCGTTTTCGAGTTTTTTTATTTTTTTTTTATAAATTAAAAAAGTTTAATAATTTATTATAAAAACGTGTTTTTTATATCGAAAATAGATTTCGTTTTTAAATTTTTCGTATATTTGTCGTTTTTTTTTTAAAACGTGTTTTATAGATTAATAATTTATTTTTTTATAAATATAATTTATTTTTTTTTAAATAATTATTTCGATTGTATTTGTCGTATTTTTAATTTTTATAATCGTAATTATATTTATTTTAATCGTATTTATTATCGCGATTTTTATTTATATTATATTTATCGTATTTATAATTAACGAAATAAATATTAAAATTTAATTACTTTGTATTTCGTTTTTTTTTAATTAATTAAATAATATAATATAATTAATATTAAATTTTTTTAATGTATTTTTAAAATTTGTAAAATATATACGATATTTTTTAATATTATTATAAACTTATAAAATATAATTTTTTATATTATTATTTTTATAATTTTTTTTCGATTATTTTTTTCAAATTTATTATAATTTATTAAATAATAATTCAAAATTCTCGATTAATTTTTTTATAAAAAAATTTTTAACGATATTTCGTAAAATAAATTTTTTTTATTTTTTTTAATATATTATTAAAATATATAAAATCTCGAATTTAATTTTTATATATTTAATAATTTTTTTAAACGAATAATTATAATTAAAAATATTATTTAAATAAAAATTTCGTATTTATTTTTTTAATATAATTAAAAACGTTTTTTTATATATATTCGACGTAATATTTATACTATTATAATAAACTCGAAATAATTTTAATTTTTTATCGAAAAAATCGTAAATTGCTTTTTTATATTTATTATTATTATTAAAATAAGATTTTTTTAAATTATTAAATTTTTTAATTATTTAATTTTTTAAATTTCGTTTTTTTATTTTTACTCGAAATTTTAAATTTTTTTTTTTATATTATACAATTAATATTCATCGTAAATTTTTTATTACAAATAATCGATTTTTCGAAGTTTATAATCGTTTTATTATATATTAAAAAATTGAAAAATTTATTATTGTAAAAAATTTAATTTTAATAGATTTTTTTATTTTTATTATAAATAATATTATATTTATTTAAAAATTTATTTGTAATATTAGTTTTTTATTATTTTTTCTCGAATAAATATTCTTTTTTTAAATATTACTATTTTAAATCAATTTATTTTGTAATAAATCGTAATTTCGCGTTTATTTTTTATTTCAATAAAAATTTCAATAATATTCTCAAGTTTTTAAAATAATAATTTCAAAAATACGTATATTTTATTTTTATTTCGAAATATTTTTTATTGTAATTTTTAATTTGTATTTAAAATTTTAAAAACTATTTTCTCGTTTTTTCGAATTAATACTTTTTAAGATTTTTACAAATTTAACTATCGAATAATAAATATTTTTTATTTAAATTTTTATCGTATATTCAATTTAAATTATAATTTTTATAATTTATTTGAAATAATCGAATTTAATCGTAATTAGTTCTTTAAATTAAATCGAGAATTCAAATTTTTTTTTTCTATTTATTATTATATTTCTATGTTTAATTAAATTATATATTATTATCGTTTTTAAATAAAAATTTCAATTTATTCGTTTAATCGTTTATGTAATATATAAACACTATTCTCTTTAAAGTAATTCTTTAAATAAATAATACTATTATTAATAATTATTTTAAAATATATTATTTTTTAATTTTTAAAATTATTTATATAAAAATTTTATAAAATAATATTTTTATATTTGAATTTTTTAAATATTTTGAATTTATATAAAATAAATCCATTTATTATAAACTTATTTAAATTTAATTTCTCGAAATCGATTTACTTTTTATATTCGTTTTTATTATAATAAAAAAAACTTTTTTTTATTATACGTTTATTTAAACTAATTTTATTTAAAATAAAAAAAATTAAAATAAATATTCGTAATCTCTCGTACTCGTTATTAAATAATAAAAAAATATTCGAAAAAAATAAATCGTTTTTCGAATAAATTTTATTTTTATTTTAAATATTAATTTTTATTATTTTAAAATATCGATTTATATTCAATAAATTTATTTATTTATGTATAAAATATAAATAAAAATTCAAATTAATCGTAATTTAAATACATTTCAAATAACGTAAAAATTTATTATTTTTAAAAAAAAAACGTAACGTATAACGCTTTTTATCGTTTTAATTATCGATTTAAAAAAAATAAAATTTTCGTAATCGATTTTTTTATCGTACGTAATAAACGCAAATTAAAAAAACGTAATTAAAATTTCAATAATTATTTTTTTAAACTTTTAATATTATACGTAAAATCTTTTAAATATTGAAAAAAATATAAAGCGTAAAACTTTTAAATATCGAAAAAATTATATTTCTTTACATAGAATCTTTTTAGTACTTTTTTGTAAAATCTTTTAAATATTGAAAAAAAATTAAATACGTATTTTTAAATTTCGAAAAAATATATACTTTTTTACATAAAAACTTTTTCTAGTTTAAATTTTATTATTCTATACTCAATTAATAAAATTAAATATTAATTAGTATTAATAATATTAAAATACTCGAATATATTAATATATCACGTTTAATTACTATAATTTTTACGTATTAAATATAAAAATTATTAATTATTTAAAAAATTAAATTTAAAATTAAAAATATTAATATATTTTCAAATTTTATATTAATTTTCTTTTAATTAAAATACGTAATAAATACGTATATATATTTCGATATTTATTTAAATATTTTATAATAATTTTTTTTAAAAAATTTTATATATTTTTTTTTTTATAAAAACGATTTATAAATATTTTATTTATTTTTTTTTTTTTTTTAAAATTTATTTAATATATTTTATAAAAAATTAATATAAAATTATTTATTTAAAATTTTTAAAAATTTTTATTCGAAATTAGTATTATAATATTTTAATTATATATATTAATATATTTTAA
>MU119500.1:11204-23260 GCA_014904845.1 Acephala macrosclerotiorum
ATTTTTACGTATTAAATATAAAAATTATTAATTATTTAAAAAATTAAATTTAAAATTAAAAATATTAATATATTTTCAAATTTTATATTAATTTTTTTTAATTAAAATACGTAATAAATACGTATATATATTTCGATATTAATAATTTTTATTTTTATAATAAAAATTCAATTTATTTTTTAATATAATTTTTTATTTAATCGTAAATTTAATAAATAATTTCGTAATTTAAAAATTTAATATTTATAAAACGATTATAAAAAATTATTTGTTTAAAAAAAATAAATAAAAAATTTTATAATAATTATAATTTTTTTATATAACGTTAATTAAACAATTTTTAAAAAAAGAAAAATTCGCTTTAAAATAAAAAATATTTTTTAATTTTAATATTTCGTATTATATTTATATTTTTTTTTATATATATATTTTAATTTTTATTTTAATTAATTTTTTTTTTTCGTAAAATTAATATAAAATTTAATTTGATAATATTTTAATTATAATAAAAAAATCATTATAAATTATATCGTTTTAATTTTTAATTATTTATATATTCGTAAAAAAATTTAAAAAATATTAATTAATATATAAATTAATAATCGAAATTAAAAAAGTAATTAAATTAATAATTTAATTATTTCGTATTCGAATTATAAAAATTTTTTTATTTATATTATATTTTAAAAAATCGTATTTTATACAATTAATAAATTTTTATTCGTAATATTAATCGCGTTATATAATTATTAAAAATATTAATAATTTAACGCGTTTTAAATACGATCGAGTTTTTATAATATAATATTTTAATTGATTTAAAATTTAATTAATAAAATTAGAATTTATTAAAACGTAAAAAAGTTTTAAAATTGTATTTAGTATTATTATTTGTTAGTATTACTAAAAATACTTATTATTAATAATAAATTAAAAACGAAATAAACAAATAAATTAAATAATTCGTTGATTGATTATAAATTCTAAATTTAATAAACGCATAAGAATTGAAAAATATAATCTCAATTCTAGCGCAAGCGGCGCTAGTCCCGATCTGGCCTAGTACCGCACGTGACTACTAAACTAATATTGTATTTATACTAGTAATTTTTTCTTTGTAACAAAAACTAATTTAATTTAATTATTTAAAAAACGTTATTATTATTTTTTTTTATCGTAGTTTATTAATATATAAAACTCGTTAATATTTTAATGTAAAAATTATATAATTAAGTTTTAAAAACAACGTTAATAGACTAATATTGTTCTCGAAGTTTATCGAGAATTATAAGTATTGAAATTGAAATAATTTTTTTTTTTTTAGTTTTATAAATCAAATAATTATAAAATTCGAAATATAATATAAAAATTTTTATTTTTTTATTTTTTTTCTCAATAAATATTCTCTTTAATTTTCTACGCTATTTTTATCGTTTTTTTTTTTTTAATTCGTTTTTTTATTCGAATTTTAAAGTAATTCGTATTAAGAAATTTTTTTAAAGTTTTATTAAATATTGATTTTATTATAATATTTATTAAATTATTTTAATCGTTAATTTATTGAATTTTTTATAGTTTTTTACGTTTATACAATTAGTAAAAAATTATAATATCGATTATAAAACGCTTTTTTTTAATCGTTTTCAGTTTAATTAAATACTTGTATAACGAATATAAATTTGTATAAACGATTATCGAAATCTTAAAAAAATCGAATTATTAAATAATTATATTAATAATAAATTTGATTGCGATTATTATATTGATTCTTTTTATTATATTATATATTTTGAAAATTAAAATTTTTATTGTTTACAAATAAATTATCAATAAAAACGAAAAATTTTATTGTAAATAAATCGAAAATAATATATTTGAGTTTTTAATCTAAGTTTTTAATTTATTATTTTAATTTTTTATTTAATATAATAATTTTTTTTTTGTTAAATTTTAATATTAAATAATAATAAATAAATTGAAAATTGTTTTAAATTAATAAATTGTAATAATATAAATTTTTTTAATTCGTTGTTTTTAATATTTAATTTGAAAATTAAATAATTTAATATTTATTAATTTAATTCTTTTATTTTGATTTTTTTATTATAATTAAATTGTATTTTCGAATTGAATTAAAATATATTTATTAAAAATTAATAATATTTCTAGTATTAAAACTTTTTTAAATTTGATTAAAAATTTAATTTTATTAAATTCGTTTTTCTCGAGAATAAAAATTTTTTCTTTTACTAATATAAGCGTATTATCGATTTGCATTTTAATAATACTAAAAAAAATTTTAATAATCGTAATTAGAAAATAAAAATCGTATATCGATATAATTACTAATAATTTCTTTTTATAATATTTATAATACGTAGTTTATTAGTGTATTTTTATTTTTACAATTTTATATCAAATTTTTAAAATAATTATAATTGTATTTAATAAATATAAATAGTAAATTTCTTTTAATAAACGTATTAATATAAATCGTTAAAAGTTTATTATAAATTGAATATAAATTTAAATAATATTATAAAATTATATTTTAATTTTTTTATTTGAAAATTAAATTAAAAAAAATATTAAAACGATAATTAATCGTTGATTAATTTTTTATATTATCGAGAATTGCGTAAAAAAAATTTTTTTTTTTTTCGTTATTGTATTTTTGAATTATTAGTTTCGATTTCTTGTAAAAAATATTAGTAATTTTGTTTTTAATTTCGTTGATTAATCTCGAATTAAAAATTCGAATTTTAATATATTTATTAAAATTGTATTAAACGAAATTAAAAAATTTTCTTGTAATCAAATTATCGATTTTTTTTTTTTAAAACGTTTCGAATAATTATTTAAAAATTGTTATTATATTTTTTTTTTGTAGTTTTAATAATAGTTTTATATTGCTTTTTTTTTTACTTATTATAAAAACTATAAAAATTTTAATTTTTTTGACGATAATAATAAAAAATTAATCATTGAAATTTTTATAATTTTTTTCGTCGTTTTTAATAAAATTATAATATTTATTTTATTTAAATTTTTTATTATATACGTTTTTATTTCGTGATCTTTTTAAACGTTTTCAATTACGTTTTTTAATTGGTTTTTCGTTTATTTCGTTCGATTGAAAAAATAAATTTTTTTTTTTTTGATTTTTTTGATTATTTTTTTAATCGCTAGTTCGATTATAAATTTTTAGTTCTTTTTTTTTCGTGTAATAAAATTTGACAATCGTTGAATAAAAATTAATTAATTTATAAAATATATCGATTATATATATTTTTCTATTAATTATTAATAATTTGTATAGTTTTTTTTATTTGCTTTTTTTACGTTAAACGCGTACTTTAAATAGAATTAATAAGTCTAATATAAATTTCGTATTTGAATCGTTTTTTATTAAAAACGTATTATTAATTTAATATTAAATATATAAACGACGTATTTTTTTAGTAATTATTTGAATTGTTTTAATTTTTTTAATAATTAATAGCGACGATACGTCGTTATTAATTATTTTAAAGTATATTTCAAAGATTAATAATATAAATACAATATTGTTCGATTTTATCGAATCGTTAATAATTTTGATTATTATTTGTAAAATTATATTTTTATCGATTTATTTTTCGATTAATTTGTCGTAAATAATCTCGTAAGTTCGACGTAATAAAATGTAATATTTCTCTATTTTTTTCATATTATTATAAGTTTTAATAAATATTTTCTTGATTTTAATCGTTATTGTTTTAACGTTTTATCGAAACTTTATAAACGAGAAATTTTTTTCGACGTTATAAACGATATAATTCGATGATTTTTAATATATATCGATTTAATATATACGTAATATATTTTTTATAAATCTAATAATTTGAAATACTATAAACGAGTTTATTATTTATAAGATTAGTTTTTTATTTAAATATAAAACGTTAATAATAATCGAATAATTAAATTTATAATTATTTTATAAAATAAATTTGAATTTTTTAAATAATTATTTATGTATTTGATAATAGTAATAATATTTAATAAAATATTAAATATATTTAATATTTATATTATAATTAATTCGTTGAAAAATTTTTATAAAACGTTGTATCGATAAATAATTAAAACGTTTATACAATTAATATAATTTTATATTAATAAAATAATTTCAAATTAAACTTTTTTTTAATTGATATAATAATATTTATAAGTAATTTTATTTTTTTACAATAAAAACGATTTTATTTCTTTGAATTAAAATATTCTTTAAATTGTCGAATTTTATATTTATAGTATTTATATTTTATATATAAAATAAAAAAAGTATATTTATAAAAATAATGTAAAAAGTAATAATATTTAATAAAGTATCGATTCGAATAATTTTTTACGATAAAGTAATATTTTTATTAAAACGAATTTTATAAATTTCGATCGTAAATATATTTAATTAAACGTTAATATTAAACTTTCGTAGTACTATAAATTGCGATTAATTAATAATTGATATTTTGACGATTTTATTATTTAGTATAATTTTTTGAAAAACTTTTAAAAAATATTAATTTTCAAAAGTAAAAAATAAACATTAATTCGATTCGAATAATTCAAATTATAATAATAAAATATTAAATATATTTTTTCTCGTAATAATATAATAAATAAACTAATTATTTAAAATGATTATTGTTTATATATTATTGATTTTTTTAAACTCGATAAAATAATTCTTATTTTTATTTTCTATTTTTATATTTATTAGTAATTAATTAATTTCTATTATTTGATTATTTTTCGATAGATTTTTTATTTTTTCGATTTTAGTAAAAAAACTCTAATAATAAATTGTTATAATATTTCGATTTATTATATATTGAATTTATTATCAAAATTTTATATATATTTATTATCGTTTTTTTATCGTATATTTTATTGATTAATATTTCGATTTACTACAAATATAGTATTTTTTTTAATATAATTCTCTTTAAAATCTATAATTTCTACAATATTTATCTCGAAAATCTTTTCAATTTCAATATTTTCGATTTTATACTCGATCGCGTTTTTTGTTTCGTTTTTTATAAATACGATCGATTCAATTTTAATCGAGTTCATTTTCTTTTTAATCTTGAGAAATAGAATTTAAACTATACTACTATATTTCACGTGATCGCGTGGCAATATTTATTATTAATTGCAATTTAATATAGACGTTTTTAAAAGTACTAATAAACCAATAAAAAGTAAAATTGCATTTTTTAATATTTTAATAAATACTAATAATTTAATCTCGCAAACTATATTTCGTTTAATATTTCGATAATAAGTTTAATTAAATTTTTTGAAATTAATTGAAAAATATTTATAAATATTTTAATTTAGTTTTTATTAGATTAATTGTAATAATTTTCACTAAAATTGTTTTTTTTTATAAAAATATATATAATTAACGATTTTTTTCAATTTCGAAATAAATTTTTATTATTATTATTAACGTAATAAAATCGAAACTTTTTTTTAGAAATTTATTAAAATAAAACGCGTTTATACGTTTTATAAAATTAATAGAAAATGTTTTATCGTATTAATTTTAAAATAATTCGATTTTACTATAGTAATTATAAAAAATTAATAATTTGCGATCAAAAATATTATATAATTCTTTATTATACTTTTTATTATCAATATAAATTTTTATTAAATTTATAAACAATTTAATAAAAATATTTTATAGATTATTGTATTAATTTAATTATTATTAAAAAAATTACTAATAAATATATTAAATGTTTTATATTATATTAAATAAATTCGTATTTGTAAAAAAAATTGCAATAAAAAAAATATAAAAAATATTCGTAGAAATAATTATATTCATAATAAAAAATTTTATATTAATAATTGAAATCGTAAAAATAATTATATTTTAATTATTGAATATTAGTATTAAAATATTTTGATTTACTAATTAAATTAATCGATTTTATCGAAAAAAAAAAAAATTTATTTTTTAATTAATTAACGATTTTTATTTATATTTATTTATAAAAATTTTTTTATTAAAAAACTTTTTTCAAATTATCGATAATAAATTTTCTATTTTTCAATATTTAGATTTTGTAAATATATAAAAAATCTCGTAAATAGCGTATAAAATTTTTGTATATTAAATATAAAAATTTTTACGAGCAATTTTTAAAGTTTTCTTAAAAATATTTTTATAAATTGCGATCAAAATATTTTTTCTTTTTATATATTTCAAAGTAATAAAAAATATATTTATTTAATATTACTTTATTAAAATTTTTATTATTTATAAAATCGAAATTTTTTTTTTATTTGTTTTTATCGTAAAAGAATTTAATTTTAAGCAAATTTATTATTTTGAGAAATAATTGTATAATAAATAATAAAACAATTGAAAGTTTTAATTCGAATTCGAATAAATATTATTATTAATATTTATACGTTTTCAATTAAATAACGAGTAAAAACGTAAAACTTTTTTTGAGAATTCGTTTTTAATGTAAATTCGAATAAATTAATATAGATTTAAAATTACTTTCGTATTTTTTAATTCGTTTTTCGTAAACGTTATTATTTTACGTAATAAACGTAAATTTAAAAAGTAAATATAAATTTGAAATTGTTTTCGTATTATTTTTTTTAAGTTTTTAATAGTTTCGATATTTTTAGCGCGTTTTTATAAAAAAAATTTTGTAGATTTTTATTTTTTCAAAAGTATATTAATTATTTTAAATACTTTCTTATAAAAAGCAAACTATTTAAAGAATTTATTTTTTTTTGTAAATTAATTTTTTTTAAATAAAAATTTAATTATTTTGTAATTGATTAAACAATTACTAATCAGTATTAGTATTACTAGAAATACTTATTATTAATAATAAATTAAAAACGAAATAAATAAATAGATTAAATAATTCGTTGATTGATTATAAGTTCTAAATTTAATAAGCGCGTAAAAATTAAAAAATATAATCTCAATTTTAGCGCAAGCGGCACTAGTCCCGATCTGGCCTAGTACCGCACGTGACTATTAAATTAATATTGTATTTACATTATTAATAAAATTAAAAAATCGATAATTAAATAAATAAATTAAATAATAAAATTATAAAATCGATAATTAAATATTTTAATTTATAATTTATATAATTAATCGATAATAATTAATTATATTTTTATATTTTTAAAAATTTAATTTAAAATAAATTAATTTATTTAATTTAAAAAAATAAAATTTTATTTAAATTAAATTTCGTTATAACGTTTATTAAATTATTGTTTTTATATATTTATTATATTTTTTATAATTTTTTATATTCGTACGATTATTTTAAAATTATAATATTAATTATAAAACGTTTTTCGCTCGTTATTTTTAATTTTATTAAATAATCGTATAAAAAATACGAATTTATATAAACGATAATAAAAATATTAAATAATTTAAATTTTTTTATAATTATTATATTTATTTCGCTAATTATTTTATAAATTTTAAACATTAAAACGTTTTTAATAATTTTTTTATATTTTGTAAAATTTTAATATATTAAATTATTTTTTATTTTAAAATCGTTTTTCGTTCGAATTTTATTAATAATTATAATTATATATTTAATTTACGAATTTAAATTAATATTATTAATATATAAACCGTTTATAAATACGAATATTTTAATTATTTTTAAATCGATTAAAATATAATAAATATCGCGTAATAAATTGTTTTATTATTATTTTAATTTTTTATTTAAAATTATTACGTTTTTTTTTATTAAAATTTAATATTATATAACGATTAATAAGTTAAAAATAATTTTTAATTAATAAATAAACGTAATATATATTTTACGAGTTCGTTATTTTTAATATTAATTAAAATAATTTATAGTTTTTAAATTAATAAATTTAATTTTTTTATTTAAATTATATTTTATTTTCGTTTTATAATTATATAATTTCGTCGTTGAATATTAATTAATTTGTAAATATTAAATATTTTTTATTTTTTTGTTTATAATTTAATTTTTTTTTTTTAAGTTTACAAATTATAATATCGATAATTTTAACGTATTATTTATTTATATATTAACGATTTTAAATATTTTTTTTTTTTTAATTAAAAAATAAAAATTTTATTTTTAATTTAAAAATATAATATTTATAATATATAGCGAATTAATAAATACTTATTTTTATAAGTTTATATAATAAATTTTTTATAATTATAATTATTTTTTTAAAATAAAAATATATTATTTTTTTTAATAAATTAATAAAAATTATTGATTAAATTAAAATTTATAATTATATATATATTTATATAACGTTTTATAATTATATTATAAAATTAAAATTGTTTTTTAGTTTATTTATTAAATAATAAAAAATTTTATAAAAATAAATTTTTTTAATTTATTATTAAAAATTTAAATTACGATTTTCGTTTTTTTATATAATTCGTTTATTATTTTGTTTTTAATTTTGTATATTAATTTAAATTTAAAAATTAAAATATTTTTATACGTAATTAAATCGTATTATATAAATTTAAAAACGTTTTTTATAAATATTTTATTTTATTTTTTTTATTATAAAATTTTAAAAAGATTTTTAAATATAATAATAATTTTTTTTTTTATAATTTAATTATAAGTTTTATATTCGCTTTTTTTTTTTTTATTATATAAATTATATTAATTATAATTTTTTTTTTATATAATATTAATTGAAATTTTTATTATTTATAAAATTATTATTATTATTATTAATATTCGTAAAATTAAAATATTTTTATTTAAAATAAATTATAAATTTAAATTTATTTTTTGTATTTTTTAATCGTTTATAACGTTTAAATTAATTTTCGATTAAAATTAAATAATTATTATCGTCGTTTTTTTAATTTTTGTTTTTTTATATTATATTTACTATTTTTAATTTTTTGTTTTTTTATATAATTTTTATAAATTATTTTTTTATCGATTTTTTAATTTATAATTTTTAAAAATAAAATTTAATTATTATTAATTTATAAAATAATTATATAATATATTTTTCGTTTATAATCGCTAATAATTTATATAATTTTTTTTATTTTTTATATTTTTTAAAAATTCGAACTTTAAAATTATTTTTTATTATTAATACGTTATTAATTTATTATTTAATTTATATACGATAAAATTCGTTTATTATTTTATAAATCGCGTTTATTTTTTTTATTATTATTAATATAAAAATATTTATATTAAAAATTTTAAAATATATTTTAAATATAAATAAAATTAATACAAATTCGTTTAATTTTATTAAATCGTTATAAGTTTTTATTATTATTTGTAATATTTATTTTTTTATAATATATTTTATTATTTTTTTCGATATAATTATATAAACTCGTCGTAATAAAATATAATATCGTTTAATTTTTTTAATAAAATTATATATTTTTATTAAAACTTTTTTTATTTTTATTATTACGATTTTTATTTATTATTTAAATTTTAATATTATAAATTAAAATTTTTAATAATTTTAATACGTATTAATTTAATATTTTTTAATTATATTTTATATAAATTATAAAATCGTATTACTATTTAAATATATAATATTAATAATTATTAAATAATTAAACTTATAATCGTTTATTAAAAAAAGTTTAAATCGTTTTAACGATTTCACGTTTATTTAATAATAATAATAAAATTTATTAATTTGTATTAAAAATATTTATAAATCGTCGTATTAATAAATATTTAAATTTTTTATATACGCATTATAAATTTATATTTATTAAATAATATTAAATAAAAACTTTTTTTAATTTTATTAATAAAATTTATAAATACTTTTATTTACGTATAATTAATACGATTATATTATTATTATATTTTTTTATACGATTTTTTACGTTATTAAATTAAATTTTAAATTTATTTATATTTTTTAAAAATAATAAAAATAATATATTATAAAATACGACGTAAAAAATAACGTTTTTTATAAAAATATAAATTTTAATCGTATTTTCGATTTTTATATTATTTATTTTGAATTAATTTTTTATAAAATTATAAATTAATTATATTTTATAATTAATATAACGATTATATTTATATTTAATAAATTTTTTTAAAAATTTTTATAATATATTTATTCGTAAATTAAAAAAAAAATTTAATTTTAATTTTTTTTAATTAAACGAAATACGTTATTTTTAATTAATAAATATTATATTTTTTAATTATTTAATTTTATAATTAATTTTTTAATATTAATATATTTTACGATAAAAAAATTAATTTTTATAAATTTTTTATTATTTTCGTTTTATTTTTCGAAATTAAATTTTTTTATATTTAAAATAAAAACGTTAAAAAATTTTTTTTTTTTTTCGTTTTCGAATTTTTTTATTTTTTTTTTATAAATTAAAAAAATTTAATAATTTATAATAAAAACGTATTTTTTATAATAAAAATAAATTTTATTTTTAAATTTTTTATATATTTATTATTATTTTTTTTTAAAAAATATTTCGTAAATTAATAATTTATTTTTTTATAAATATAATATTTTTTTTTTTTAAATAATTATTTTAATTATATTTATTATATTTTTAATTTTTATAATTATAATTATATTTATTTTAATCGCGTTTTTTATTACGATTTTTATTTATTTCGTATTTATTATATTTATAATCGATAAAATAAATATTAAAATTTAATTATTTTATATTTCGTTTTTTTTTATTAATTAAATAATATATTTTAATTAATATTATTATAAATTCGTAATATATAATTTTTTATATTATTATTATTTTCGAATTTATTATAATTTATTAAATAATAATTTGAAAATTTTAATTAATTTTTTTAATAATATTTCGTAAAATAATATTTTTTTATTTTTTTTAATATATTATTAAAACGTATAAAGTTTTAAATTTAATTTTTATATATTTAATAATTTTTTTAAATGAAAAATTATAATAAAAATTATATATTTATTTTTTTAATATAATTAAAAACGTTTTTTTATATATATTTAATATAATATTTATATTATTATAATAAGTTTAAAATAGTTTTAATTTTTTATTAAAAAAATCGTAAATTATTTTTTTATATTTATTATTATTATTAAAATAAAATTTTTTTAAATTATTAAATTTTTTAATTATTTAATTTTTTGAATTTCGTTTTTTTTTATTTTTATTTAAAATTTTAATTTTTTATATTATACGATTAATATTCGTTATAAATTTTTTAAAATTTATAATCGTTTTATTATATATTAAAAAATTAAAAAATTTATTATTATAAAAAATTTAATTTTAATAATTTTTTTTATTTTTATTATAAATAATATTATATTTATTTAAAAAAAAAATTTTAAACGTTATTATTTAAAATCGATTTATTTTATAATAAATCGTAATATTATATTTATTTTTTATTTCGATAAAATTTTTAACGATATTTTTAAGTTTTTAAAATAACGATTTTAAAAATACGTATATTTTATTTTTATTTTAAAATATTTTTTATTACAGTTTTTAATTTATATTTAAAATTTTAAAAATTATTTTTTTATTTTTTCGAATTAATATTTTTTAAAATTTTTATAAATTTAATTATCGAATAATAAATATTTTTTATTTAAATTTTAATTTATAAAATTTATTTAAAATAATTAAATTAAATTGAAATTTGAATTTTTTTTTTAATTATTATTATTATTTTTAAATAAAAATTTTAATTTATTAAATTAATTTTTTATATAAAATAAAATCGTTAATAATAAATTTATTTAAATTTAATTATTAAAAATCGATTTATTTTTCGTATTCGTTTTTATTATAATTATTTATAATTTATTATATTTAATATTAAATAATAAAAATATATTTAAAAAAAATTTATTTTTATTTTAAATATTAATTTTTATTATTTTAAAATATTAATTTATATTTAATAAATTTATTTATTTATATATAAAATATAAATAAAAAT
>MU119500.1:23940-63468 GCA_014904845.1 Acephala macrosclerotiorum
AATATAATTTAATTTTTATTTTTTAAAATTAAAAAAAATTAAATTCGATTAAAATTAAATTAATTATATTTATAAAAAACGAAATAAAAAACGCGATTAAAAATAAAATTAAAAATATTAAAATTAAAAAAACTTTTAAAATAAATATTATAAAAATTTTAAATTTTAAAAAATATTATATTTATAATAAATTAAAATATTAATTTATAAAATATATAATAAAATAATAATAATAAATATATATAAAATTTTAATAATAAATTTAATATATAATAAATCGAAATATTATAATAATTTATTATTAAAAAATTTTTATTAAAATCGAAAAAATAAAAAATTTATTAAAAAATATTTAAAACGTTTATATAATTAATTAATTATTAATAAATATAAAAATAAAAAACAAAAATAAAAATTATTTTATTAAATTTAAAAAAATTAATAATAAATAAATAATAATTATTTTAAATAATTAATTTATTCATTATATTATTATAAAAAAATATATTAATATTTTATTATTATAATTTAAATTATTTAAATCGAATTAATATTTATTTTTTAAAAAAACTTTAAAAAATTATATCAAATTATAAAATCGTCGAAATATTAATTATTAATTAAATATTTTTATAATTAAAATTTATAAAATTTATTTTAATAAAAATATTATTTTATTATAAAAAATTATACGAATTAATATTTTATTAAATATTAATATTTTTTATATTATTTTTATAAATATATATTTTTTATTTTATATTTAAAATATAAATATTATAAATATAAAATTTAATAATTTAAAAAAATAAAAATATAAAAATATTTATAAATATTATTATATTAATTATATAAACGTTTTAATTATTTATTAATATAATATTTTATAAAAAAAATTTAATAAATTAATTATAATATAAATATTAAATATATAAATAATTATTTAAAAAATTTAAATTTATTTTATAAAATAATTATAAATTTAATTATTTAATTATTATTAATATTTTTTATTTAAATAAAAAATTAATTTTATAAATAATAAATTCGTTTATAATATTTTAAATTATTAAATTTATAAAAATAAAATAAAATATATTACGTATATATTAAATTATATTATTTATAATATTAAAAAAAACTTTTTATTTATAAATTTTTTATAAAACGTTAAAATAATTAAAATTAAAATTAAAAAAATATTTATTAAAACTTATAATAATAGAAAAAAAATAAAAAAAAATAAAATTTTATTATATTAAATTTATAAAATTATTTATAACGAATTAATCGAAAAACAAATTAATAAAAATATAATTTTATAAATAATAATTAAAATTATTAACGATTTAATAAAATCGAACGATATTATATTTATATTATTAATTTTTAAAATATATTTTAAAATAATTAATAACGACGTATTATTATTATTAATTATTAAAAAAAAAAAAATTTATACATTTATAATAAAAAACGATTTAAATATAAAATTTATATTAAATTTATTAATTTTAATTAAAATACGCGTTTAATATAAAAAAAGCAAATAAAAAAATTTATATAAATTATTAATAATTAATAAAAAAATATATATATAATTAATATATTTTACGAATTAATTAATTTTATTATATAAAAAAAAATATTAAAAATTTATAATTAAATTAATAATTAAAAAAATAATAAAAACAATTAAAATTTTTTATTATTATTTTTTAATTAATTAAAAAACGTAATTAAAAACGTCTAAAAAAATTATAAAAATTTTAATAATTAATTTTTTATTAGTATTATTAAAAAAATTAAAATTTTTATAATTTTTATAATAAATAAAAAAAAACAATATAAAATTATTATTAAAATTATAAAAAAAAAATATAATTATAATTTTTAAATAATTATTTAAAATATTTTAAAAAAAATAATAATTTAATTATAAATTTTTTTTTAATTTTATTTAATATAATTTAATTAAATATATTAAAATTAAAATTTTTAATTGAAAATTAATTAATAAAATTAAAAATAAAATTATTAATATTTTTTTATAAAAAATTAAAATTAATAATTTAAAAATATAATAATAATAAAAATTTTTTTTATATAATTTTTAATAATTTAAAAATTTAATTAACGATTAATTATTATTTTAATTTTTTTTTTAATTTAATTTTTAAATAAAAAAATTTAAAATATAATTTTATAATATTATTTAAATTTATATTTAATTTATAATAAAATTTTAACGATTTATATTAATACGTTTATTAAAAAAAATATATTATTTATATTTATTAAATATAATTATAATTATTTTAAAGTTTTTATATAAAATTATAAAAATAAAAATATATTAATAAATTATATATTATAAATATTATATAAAAAAATTTATAATTATATTGATATACGATTTTTATTTTTTAATTATAATTATTAAAATGTAAATTAATAATACGTTTATATTAATAATAAAAAAAATTATTTTTAAAAAAAAACGAATTTAATAAAATTAAATTTTTAATTAAATTTTAAAAGATTTTAATATTAAAAATATTATTAATTTAATATAAAAATATAATTTAATTATAATAAAAAAATTAAAATAAAAAAATTAAATTAATAAATATTAAATTATTTAATTTTTAAATTAAATATTTAAAATAATAAATTAAAAATTTAAATATATTATTTTTAATTTATTTATAATAAAAATATTAATTTTTAAATTAAATATAAAATTATTTTAATAAATAAATATTAATTAAACGATAAAAAGTTTAAAATTGAATTTTTATTTATTTATTATAATTTTATTAAAAATAAACGCGTTATTAAAAACGTTTTAATTTTTGAAATATATAATATAATAAAAAAAATTAATATAATAATCGTAATCGAATTTATTATTAATATAATTATTTAATAATTCGATGTTTTTAAAATTTTAATAATCGTTTATATAAATTTATATTTATTATACGAATATTTAATTAAATTAAAAACGATTAAAAAAAATATTTTATAATTAATATTATAAATTTTTATTAATCGTATAATCGTAAAAATTATAAAAAATTTAATAAATTAATAATTAAAATAATTTAATTAATATTATAATAAAATTAATATTTAATAAATTTTTAAATACAAATTATTTTAAAAATAAATAAAAAAAATTAAAAAAAAAATTTATTAAAAAAAAATTAAATTTTTGTTTTATATTATATTTTAAATTTTATAATTATTTAATTTATAAAATTAAAAAAAAAAAAATTTTAATTTTAATATTTATAATTTTTAACGAATTTCGAAAATAATATTAATTTATTAATATTATTTTTAAAATTTAATTATATAATTTTTATATTAAAATATTAATAAATTTTACGTATTAATAAATTATAATAAAAAAATAAAATAAAAATATTTTTATAAAATATATATTACGTATATAATTAAATTAATATAAAAATTAAATTATATGAAAAATTATATATTATAAATAAAATTTTTAATAAAACGAATTAAAAATACGATTTTTATAATTATTTTAAATTATTTTAAAATTTATATAAAATCGTTAAATAATAAAAATAAAAAAATAAAAAAAATATAAATAAAATTAATTATTAATATTTAATTTTTATTATATATTATAATAAATATAAAAATATTTTTTAAAAAAATTAAATTATTATTTATAGTATATTTTAAAATAAATTATATTTAAATTTTATTATAATTAAATAAACGAGTTTTTTTTATTTTTTTATATTTTTATAAATTATTTTAATTTAAATAAAAATTAAATAATAATTAAATAAACGTTTTTTATAAATTTATTAAAAAAATTATTATTATTATTAATAAATTAATTATATTAAATAAATTTCAATTTTAAAATTTATAATTAATTTTAATATTATAAATATAATATTAATTTAATAATTACGTATAATATTAATTTAAATTTAAATTAATATTATTTTATTAAAATTAAAATTATATTTTTTTTAATTTTTATATATTTTTTTAAATAATAAAATTATAATTAAAATTATTTTATATTTTCGTTTTTAATTTATTTTTAATAATATTAATATGAATATTAATTAATAATTATTTTTTAATTATAAAATAATAAAAATTTTATTTTATATTTTTAAATATTATTAAATTATAAAATTTATTTTTTATAAAAACGAAATTTTAATATTATATAAATTTTTAAAAATTTAATTAAATAATTAATTAAATTATTATATTTATTATTTAATTTAAATTTTATTAAAATTTTATTTATTTTTATTTTAATAAATATAATTTTACGCGTTTAATTATTTAATTTAAAAACGTAATAATAATTTTTTAATTTTTTAATTTTTTTTTAATTTGAATTAAATCGAATTTAAATAATAAAATATTATTTAAAATAAAATCGAAATACGATTATAATAAAACGAAATAAAAATTTTATAAAAAAAAATTATATTAATAATATATTATAAAAATTTTTTTTTTAATAAATATAAAATTTATTAAAAATTTATAAAAAAAAATTTATAATTATAAATAAATAAAAAATAAAATAAAATTTAAAATATATTTAATTTATATTATTTTAATATTTATTATTTTAAATTTTATTAATTTAAAATATGTAATTATTTAAAAATATATTATTTATTTAAATATTTTTTTTAAAATTAATATAAAGTTTTTAATTTTAATTAATTATTTTATTTCGTATATTTTATTTTATATATTTTTAATTTATAAATTAATATTATTTTTAATAATAATTTTTAATATTAATTATTTAATATTTTTTAATAATTAAATTAATTAAATATATTTATAATAAAAATATAATATTTAAAAAATAATTTATTTTATTTTATTATAAAAAATTTATTAAATAAAATTATAAATTTACGTTTATAATAATTTTAATTAAAATATATTTTAAAATTAAAAAATTTTTATTAATCGTTTTATTAAAAAATATATACGTTATTAATATTATTAATTTATTAATTAATTATTAGCGTTATTAATTAACGATTAAATATTTAAATATTTAAAACTTGTAATTTATAATATTTATTAAATTTATTATAAAAGTTTTAAATAAATTTATTAAGCGCGTATTAAAATATTAAATTATAAAATTAAAAGTTGTAAAAGTTTTAATATTTTTCACTAAAAAACTAGCGGTCGCGCTTTATTCGACTAATAGATTTTTATCGTTTTATAAATTATATAAATAAATAAAAATAAAAATTGAAAATATTAATACTATTTAAAATTTGATCATAAAATCGATCGATTTAAACAAAGTTTACGCGCGTAAAAATACCGATTAAACATACGAATAATTGCATTGTATTGTACTACGTTGCTCGATATTAAAAACTTAGATTAAAGTACTTAAAAACTAAGCGACTTAATTAATTAAGTGTAGTTGCATAAAAGTCGCGCGCAGTCGTCGAAAGTCGAGAGTTTTAATGTTCTTATAAGACTAGATTTACTTATTAATCGATTATTATTAAGCGTTAAAGTTTTAAACATATAATTATTACGTAGTACGTATTATTAGTAAACCGTTAATATTATTAGCAATTGATTAATAATAATAAAATTTTCTAATAAAATTAAATTAAAATAATTATAAAAATTTGAAATAATTTATTTTTAAAATAATAAATAAAATATAATTTTTATAATTAAATTATTAAAATTAATTAAAATTATTAAAAAAAAAATTATATATTAATTAATTATTAATAATATTAGCGGTTTATTAATAATACGTATTACGTAATAATTATATATTTAAAATTTTAACGTTTAATAATAATCGATTAATAAATAAATTTAAATTTATAAAAATATTAAAATTTTTAATTTTTAATAATAATAAATAATTACGTACGATTTTTATATAATTATATTTAATTAATTAAATTATAATTATATATTCGTTTATAATTACTATTTACGTATAAAATTAATTAATATTACGCGCGTAAATTTTATTTAAATCGATTAATTTTACGATTAAATTTTAAATAATATTAATATTTTTAATTTTTATTTTTATTTATTATTTTAATATTTTTAATAATTAATCGAATAAAACGCGATTATTAATTTTTTAATAAAAAATATTAAAATTTTTATAATTTGCAATTTTATAATTTAATATTTTAATATGCGTTTAATAAATTTATTTAAAAATTTTATAATAAATTTAATAAATATTATAAATTACAAATTTTAAATATTTAAATATTTAATCGTAAATTAATATTATTAATATTAAAATAAAAATAATTAATAATATTAATAATTAATTAATAAATTAATAATATTAATAATGTATATATTTTTTAATAAAATGATTAATAAAATTTTTTTTTAATAATATTAAAAAATATAATTTCGTATTATATAAATTTATTAATATTTTATTATTTTTAATTAAAAAGAAATTATATTTATAATAAATTAAAATATTAATTAATAAAATATTTAATAAATAAATAATAATATTAAAAATTTAAAAAATAAAAAATAAATAAAATTTAATTAATTATTTATAAATATAAAAATCAAAAATTAAAATAATTATTTTATTATAATATTTAAAAAAAATTAATAATATATAAATAATAATTATTTTAAATAATTAATTTATTTATTATATAATTATAAAAAATTATATTAAATAATAAAATTATTAAAATATTAATTATTAAATAATTATAATTTTTAATATTATAAAAATTTAATTTAAAAAAAAATATTTATATTAATATTTTTTATATTATTTTTATTATTATTATTAAATATATAAATAATTTTTAAAAAATTTAAATTTATTTTATAAAATAATTATTATTAACGTTTTATATTTAAATAATAAATTTATTTATAATATTTTAAATCGTTAAATTTTTAAAAAATATATTTTTTATATTATTAAAAAAAAGTTTTATTAATCGTTTTATTAAAAAATATATACGTTATTAATATTATTAATTATTTTTATTTTAATATTAATAATATTAATTTAAAATCAAATATTTAAATATTTAAAATTTATAATTTAAAATATTAATTAAATTTATTAAATATATATTAAAATATTAAATTATAAAATTATAAATTACAAAAGTTTTAATGTTTTTTATTAAAATTTATATATAAATTAATAATCGCGTTTTATTCGATTAATAAATTTTAATCGTTTTATAAATTATATAAATAAATAAAAATAAAAATTAAAAATATTAATATTATTTAAAATTTAATTATAAAATCGATCGATTTAAATAAAATTTACGCGTATAAAAAAATATTAACTTTATATGCGAGTAATTATAAATAATTATAATAATTTATAAATAGTTATAATTTAATTAAAATATTTAAAAATTGAACGATTTAATTAATTAAATATAATTATATAAAAATCGCTCGTAATCGTTTATAATCGCTCAAAAATTAGAAATTTTAATATTTTTATTAGTTCGAATTTATTTATTAATCGGTTATTATTAAACGTCAAAGATTTAAATATATAATTACTACGTAATACGCGTTATTAATAAGTCGCTAATATTATTAATAATTAATTAATTTATAAAAAAAAATTTAATAATATATTAAATTAATACGTATTAAAAATTATTTAATTATTTTGTTTATAATATAAAAAATAAAATTTATTTATAAAATTTTAATAAAACGTTAAAATAATAATAATTAAAAATAAAAAAATTTTCGTTAAAATTTATAATAATATAAAAAAAATAAAAAAATAAATTAATAAAAAAATAATTTTATAAATAATAATTAAAATTATAAACGATTTAATAAAATTAAATAATATTATATTTTTATTATTAATTTTTAAAATATATTTTAAAATAATTAATAATAATACGTTATTATTATTAATTATTAAAATAATTAAAATAATTTAAATAATTATTAAAAAAAAAATTTATTTATATATTAAATATTAAATTAATAATACGTTTATAATAAAAAATAATTTAAATACGAAATTTATATTAAATTATATTATATTAAAAAAATATTAAAAATTTAAAATAATAATTAAAATAATAATTATAATTATAATTAAAAAAAAAACTTTTATATTTTTTTATTAAACGAATTAAATAAAATTTTAATTTAATAATATAATTAAAAACGTTTAAAAAAATTATATAATAAAAACGTATTTAATAAAAAATAATATTTTATTAAAAATAATAATAAAAATTTTAAAAATTTTAACGAATAATTTATTATTATTATTATTAAAAAAATTAAAATTTTTATAATATTTATAATAAAAAAAAACTAATATAAAATTTATAAAAAAATTATAAAAAAAAAAATACGATTATAATTTTTAAATAATTTAATTATAAAAAAAGTTTTTAATTTTATTAAATATTTTAAAATTCGTATTTTTAATTTAAAATTAATTAATAAAATTAATAATTTAAAAATATAATAATAATAAAAAAATTTAATAAACGAATTAATAAATAATTATTATTTTAATATATTTTTTAATTTAATTTTTAAATAAAAAAATTAAAATATAATTTTATAATATTATTAAAATAAAAATATATTAATAAATTATATATTTTAAATATTATAAAAAAAAATATTTATAATTATATTAATATACAATTTTTATTTTTTAATTATAATTATTAAAAAAAAATATAATTTTAAAAATATAATTAATTTTTAATAAATATATTTTAATTAAATATAAAAATTTAATTTATTTATAATAAAAAAAATTATATTATTATAATTTATTAAAATAAACGCGTTATTAAAATCGGTTTAATTTTAAAAATATATAATATAATAAAAAAATCGATATAATAATTATAATTTAATTTATTTATTAAAAAAAAAAATTTATATTTAAAATATTAACGAGTTTTTTATATTAATAAATTATAATAAAATAAAAAATTTTTTAATTAATTAAATTAATTAAATTTTTATTATAAAAAAATTATTAATATAAATACAATATTGGTTTAGTAGTCACGTGCGGTACTAGTCCTAATCCGGACTAGTGCCGTCTCGCTAAAGTTAAAAAAAAAAATTTTAAAATAATAAAATTATAATTAAAATTATTTTATATTTTTATTTTTAATTTATTATTAATAATAAATATTTTTAATAATATTAATAAATATAATTAAAATATAAAAATTATAATAACGTATATTAATTTTTTATAATAATATAATAATTTCAAATTTTAATTAAATTTTAATATAATATTTTTTAAAAAAAAAATTAAAATTTAAAATATATTATTATTTTTATTTATTTATATTTTTTTCGTTTATTATATTATATTTAAACGAATATTTATTTTAATATTTTATTAATTTATTTTATATAAAATTAAAAAGTTTTTAATCAAAATTATTATTTTAATTTTTTTTTTTATATAAAAATAAAAATTTTATTATTATTAAAATTATTTTTAAAATTTAATTTAATATTTATAATAAAATAAAACGCGTATAAATTTATTTTATTTTATTTTATATTTATATTAATTTTTTTAATTAATATAATAATATAAAATTTAAAAATATTAAATTTAACGATTTTAAAAATATTTATTAAAATAAATAATCGTAAAAAAATATTATTTTTTTAATGTTTAATATTCGTATTATAAAAAAAATTAAAAAATTAAAAATTAAAAATTTGAAAAAAATTTAATTTAAAAAAAAACTCGTATTACGATTTTATTTAAAAAATTTACTTTTTAATATTATTTATTTAAATTTTTATTTTTAATTATATTATACTTTTTATTATTTTATAAATTAATAATCAAATCCATAGATTTTATTACTACTCTATAAATTAATAAGTAATTTTATAGATTTGATTACTATTTTTATTTCGTAGAATAAAATCTATAGGTTTATTCCTGTTCCATGGAGTGGGAATGAATCCGTGGGTTTAATCATTCCGTGGATTCGCGGTTACATACCGCGTTTGCATGTGCACCATGGGCGTTTTGCTCTGATCTCGGATCTTCTCTTCTCAGCTTCCAGTCTTATTACCAAGATATTCCATATTGTCTAGTTCAAACCGTTTAGATCTCCCTCCTACAATACCTTCTTATAAATTCTGGTCTCAGGGAAGATCCTCGCAGCGTTCCCAATGAGTAAACGGTTTTTGTGCGAACTGGTGTAACTGTCCATACTACCTCAGGGCAATTTTAACCCGAACTGCCTTGAAACTGTAAAAACTGCCGACCTAGGCAATATCAGTTCTAGCCCTGCCTAGAACTAGACTAGTCCAGGGCAGTCTGTGTTTACCGTTGAAATTGGAACTGTCTACCCTTTGAGAATGCTGGATCCTCATCATGCTTGAAAGCAGTTGCACGACGACAAACGCCAAGTCTATCGACAAGGAATCAAACATGGAACAACCACCAGAACAAACTACGCCTCGTAAGAGTCGAGAAGAGCGACCTCTCTCTGACGATGAATATTGGACAAACGACAACTCGCCAACAGAAGCCCAGGGCTCCGTGGACACTGTCTAAAACCGCCTAGCGCAGAGACGAAGCTGCACAGAGGAAATCAATGAAGAAACGACTGAACCCAGTGGGTCACTCGTTCAAAGTGGGAACAGGATAAAGGCTATCAACAAAAGGCTGACATGTATGAAATACGTCGAAGTGATGGTAAGAAATTTAGCGTTCTTATCACAAGCAAAGGACTGACTTGGTAACACGACAGCTACGGAGTTATATGATCTTAAAGGCAACGAAATGGATCTCTGCCCTATTGGGAACTCGAAAATGAGTATAAACTAGTCAATCCTGGGCGTTCATAGGCCCACGAAGGCGTCAAGCGCTAGTCTCCCAGAATATCGCTATACTTGTACAGGAAACTGGACGTCGAAGAGCAAGAGCTGCTGAGTTCAAGGTGGTATACCATTCAACGAAAAGAAAGAAAGTTCTTCTCATCTAGACAATGTGTAAGGCTTGCTATTCAATGATGCCTCTAACGACTTCCACAGGCAGGTGCAGCGCCGTGAGAAGAATCCAAGCATGCCCACGCAGCCAAACACTTTCCAAATTATCGAATTTGACTCGTACCTAGATGCTGGTGGATGGAACATTCCTCATGGCTGCTGGGAGTTCCAGGTCTATGAGAACGGGCAAGATTGCTGACTGGCTCAGTGTGCAATTTGACCCGATGGATTTTGAGCATGGTGCCGAAAGCGGTCATGTTCCCAAGGAGTGCTTCAAGCCTGTTGTATTGAACAAGTGGGTGCAATGGCCTTGACCTGAAGCTTTGGTTATTGGAAATAGTAGTGCTCTCTTGTATGCGAGCGGAGTGATGTGGCCTAAAGTTTAGGCCTGGAGTTTGGGGAGTAAGGTAAAGCCTCTGTCAGATTCAATTTCGAGGACTACGCTAGGGGTCCTGGCTGGTCGTTGCTTGTTGTCTTTTGGTCTTTGCTTTTGCTCGTTGCCTCTTGGTTGTTCCTTGTTGCTGGTTGACGCGTTCAATCTCCCAGCCTTGCAGAGAGTTTGCTATACGCTGGGCTGGGCTGTGGTGCTGTATCTGGCAAAGCACAATGATCTTGGCCGACTATCGCCTTCGTCAAGACAGAGTGGGCCCACTGGTAGATCGTGGGAATTCAGGCAAGGCTGGCAGAATTCAAGCTTTGCTGCTGGTTGCTTGTCAGAAGATATTATTGCTCAACAGAAATGCCCCTTGTTCATTTTTTGGGCAAGGTACACCTACCAACTTTGAGGAGTCTACTCACGTTATGAAGCCAAGATAATTTCCCTGGCCTCAAACACAAAGCTACCATGAACAACGTCAGGAAAGAGCCACCAGAAGCCACTTAGGCTGCATTGAATAGAGTTGGACAATATATGGTACTACATTTCGTCCCGCGCACTAGAACATCACGGAGGAATGGGATTTATATCTTTGAATAAGGCTGTTACGGAGGACGGATTTTTAATTTTCCTAACTTAATCTGGCTCGCAAACAACTAGTTGATTTATTTATTTGCGCGTTGGTATCTCCAATCTTCGCGCTCCTCCTCGAGACACCAAGGCTTACCACACAACCTCTTCCCACATCCTCTTCATACTGCCCCTCCGTACCAGTCTTCTTCGCGGGCTCTTCTTTGCCCAATTCCCCTTGCGCAACCTCCCCCAGCGAACAACATGTCAGCCATCATGGAGGTCAGGTTTGACGCCAGATACGGCCAACCACAAGACTTGGTGAGTAGTTACAGCTGTGCCCTAGCACTTCTAGCAAAGCTAACGCGCAGCGGGTCTTCGACGGCTTACGATATCACATGACAAATAAGAGCGTGGTATGTGCTGGCTTTCAGTCGTTGCTCACGCGCTCCTGTTCCTTTTACTAATGACCGCATTGCAGCGTGAACTGAAAGAATACACCTTCACCATAGTAGTTGCACTCGAGGAGGAGGAAGATAACGAACTTGAGCCACTCGAAGAAGGACCAGAGTTGGTTGTAAGTTGAATCTTTCTCAGTGAACTCGTATGATTCTCTTGGCTGATCAGTCCCAGGTCTTCAATTGTGCGGTTTATGCGAGATCAGATACCGACCCTGTATGTTCTCGAAACAGTCTATATGTGGTATTTGATTTGCTAAGTAGTCCTAGGCTCATATCGAGGATGCTGTCCTGAGGACGGTTGATGCATCTAGTCACTCTGCTTACTATCCACCACCGCAATTCGAGCCCACCTCTACAGCTGGTGCCAACAAGGACCTGTCTCCCTTCGTTCAAGACCTGCAGGACCAACCCACCCCACTTCCTCAAACTAACTACCCTACGCCCTCCCAGCTGCAATTTGGACAACTTCAACTTGCGGCGCCTCTCCTACCGGGTTACTCAGCACCCCCTCGAGCAACGAAGAGAGTAATGCCCCCTCGTTCCCAAGTCACCGATGCTAGAGATTTGCAGTACCTCTTCGATTTGCCATTGAACATGCGCGCCGGCGTCCAATATATTCCTCCCTTACACCATAACCACCTTATTGGACTACAAAACGGTCAAGCTAGACCCCAAGGCAAACAACGACGCACCAGATGGCAAGATGAACACATCGATTACTTGTACGACTTGATGGAGCTCGCGATGTTGACTCTGAACAGACCTCTTGAACGTAGAGACTTCCTCGCTATCACGGAGGCTCTACATCGACAATTTCGGGGCACGTCAATCCACAATATTCCGTATCCGGAGAGGGGATACAACACCATTCATTCGTATGCCACTAGGAAGCAACCTTATGATACTTTGGTTCGGCGTGTGCTTCCTGACGTGTCTGCGAACATGCCGCAGTGGGTACCTAGGCATAATCAGTGATAGATAAGAGGGAAGGGCTTTGCATCGAGGGTGAAGGGAATCGTGTTAGAGTACGAGTAGTGCCGTAGGTTTGATACAGACTTCAGGTTATTTACCCATTTCTTTCGGCGCATTATTAATGGCGAATGCCAGGGTTGGCATGGATGACACGCGAGCTCGCTTGCTTTACGCACGTTTCTAGATACCAAGTTGATGTTCTTATGTGGATCAGATAGCTATTTAGGAGAAAAGAAGTTGCTTATTCTGACCTTGCTGCACTGTCTCACCGTACTTTCCCCGAAAGACAACACAAAGCACTACATATCAAGATTTTTTAATACTAGAATTCGAACGCAAGCAAGCTAAGGAATCGACCAAACAAGGCCTTGAAATTTCTCTTAGATGCCACTCGAAGCCGGTTTTCATCCTCATTCTCGAGGACCCACCAGGGTCAGGACAAATCGTTTATTTCATACACCAGGAGCCTGATCGATACGAATTGTCCACCGTCCTCTGTCATGACACCAGCAACCTGGCACGGGCTTATCTCAATCCCGAATCCCTGATTAGGTGATTGCTGATCCAATCGCTGCCAGCGAGCGTACGATGGGGATGGAAGCGGAGAATCGTTAGGTCGAGTCGTTGTCGTTCTCATCTCATGGTTCTCTCGAGAAGAACGAGCTTGATTATCCCTCGCTGACCGCTCCGCGTGATAATCCAGACCCTTTTGACACACTTGCGTTTCTCAAGAAAGCACCCATTTCTGCGCGGCCATTAGATAGCTTGTTACATTATTTCAACATGGATTCCTTACCTGGGAGAGAATCGTTCTTACTTCATTGTCTTGGCCTAGCATCATTCGCGGCGAGCTTTCAGTTCCTCTTCTCTCGTCCTACCAAGATAAGTCAAGGTTTTGGTGGACATTTCCAATTCCCCACCAACATCGGTAGGTTACCAATCTTCCAGAATCATATCAACTCCGAATTGACGGTCTTTAGGACTCTTGCTATCTTTCCTGTCTTTCGCTTTCGCCGTTCTTGATGACATCTTCCCCTCCAGTACCCTCGATCGTCTCAAGAGAACGACACGCTTTATCGTGATGCCCCTCGAAACCACAATCACCCTCGCATACTGCCTTCTCTATTTCGCCCATAAATCCCTCATCGTCGATTCACAAGCGCTGCCTCTGCAATCTCACAGGGACATCGGGTTCCATCTTCTCCCGGCCCTTTTTTTGATAGCAGACCACCATGTTGTGCCTCCGAAGCAGGTGCTGCGAGTGCGATCTGAGCTGGCATTCTTCGCTTTTGTAGGCTTCGTCGCTCTTTATGGGCTTTGGCTCGAGATATGTCATGCGAGAAATGGGTTTTGGCCGTACCCAATCCTTGCGAACGTCGGTGTCGAGACTAAAGCGGGGCTGTTTGCTGTGATTGTTGCGATGCTGGGAGTACTTATAACTTCGTTCTCGGTGCACGTGATAGTTGCTTGATTGGGTCGCCTCCGTGGGCTTTGGAAGCTTCAGCTCTTATAGGAAAGGAAAACACGTGGAAATATCACCCATCGTTCCGGTCGCTCCGGTCGCTCGCTCGAGCAAACCCCGCCATGAGGCAACCCCGCGGAGCTCTCCAGCTCCAACTATTGGTATTGGTCAGATCAGAACGAGTATATGCTGTGCTACCACATTCGATTCGTTGCATTTCTAAGCATGTTATGACGACAGATTGCATTTCCATAGGATGTTCAAGCATATTAGAGCCATTCGTCTCCAGATACTAGTCAAGATCGTAACTTCAGGATACACTTCATCTATTCATACACGCGTGGAAAGAAACCTTCGACGCAAAACATCACATCACATCAACAACCCACGAACATGTCCGTCCCCCCGTCCTTCAAAGCCGCCATGGTTTATGAACCAAGAGCTCAGCACACCGCTTCCTCCCGCTCGCTGGCCCCCTTGGAGTCCGGCGAAGTAGCCATAAAAATCACAGCCACAGCCATCAACCCCGTCGACTGGAAAATGCGCGACTACAACGCATTCATCAGCTCATACCCCGCAGTCCTGGGCTCAGATGCAGCCGGGAGCATCGTCGCCATAGGACCAAACGTCCCAAACTTCACTGTTGGCGATCGAGTATTCTTCCAAGGCATAATCGGGAAATACGACTCGTCCACTTTCCAACAGTATTGCAAGATGCCCGCTGTCCTGGTCTCTAAGACACCAAGCAACATTAGTGACGAACAGGCCGCGGGGATTGGACTTGCGACGATGGCAGTTGTCACTGCGTTTTATGACAAGGAAGGCCGTGGGTTGTTGGCTCCGTGGGAGAAGGGAGGTGAGCAAGTTGGGAAAGGGAAAGCTGTGGTGGTTATCGGTGGCGCTTCGTCGGTGGGCCAGTATGCTATCCAGCTTGCGAGATTATCGGGCTTCGAGAGGATCATCACCAATGCGAGTACCGCAAATCACAAGTTCCTCAAGGAACTCGGCGCACATGTCGTCTTGGACCGAGCTCAGTCGAGTGCAGAGAATTTCAGGGCGGCAGTTGGTGAATTGCCCCTGGATTTCGTATTTGACTCGATCTCAGCGAAATCAACACAAATTTTAGGTGTCCAGATCCTCCAGGCCACGAAGACTGCAAACAGTCATCTCATAACAGTATACGTCGTTCATCCCGATGCTATCGATCCCGATGCTGTTGCGCTTAGCCAGTCAGTAAACCCAAAGGTAGATATCAAGCAGATCTTAGGTATTGGTAGCTCTCCAGCTCTGCGTTACCTAAGTGAACCCATGGCTAGGAACCTGGGAGGTGAGGATGGCTATATTGCCAAAGGTCTTTTCATACCGAATCGTCCGCGTGTGGTTCAGGGTGGGCTAAATGCAGTGGAAGAAGCGCTTGCTTTGAACAAAAAGGGTGTTTCGGGTGAGAAAGTTATAATACGTCCTTTCGATTCTTGAAAAATGAAAAACACTTGGTCTACTGCTCTCTAAAATGCCATTGCTAGGCTTGAGCCGGTGTTCACGCCGATGAAATCGTTGCTAGTATTAGATTCGTAATCTATGCTATGTGGTGCAATATTTACCTTTCCGAGTATATGTGGTTCAGCTACTTAGTGGACTGTGCCCTCGTGCGGCCTCAATAATCCTTCTCGGATTAGTCTTCGTATCAGCGGTGGTGTTGGGTAATCTTACGTGTAAATGAGATTTCCCAGTACGGCAAAGGCCACAATTGCCAAAGAAGCCTTCGCAACAAAGGTCTCTCGTAACCATTTTCTCTCGCCGAAGGCCTTGAAGACCGCGTGAGTAGAGTCTTCTTCGTAGACTCGTTCTTGGTGTGAGGATCTTTCTGTACTAACAGGTGGCCGAGGTGAGACGCTGGAGTTGTTGCGTGTTGTAGTGGAGCTTCTTCTTCGCCATCCCAGGTCTGTGAGAATGGTAGCATGTAGAGCCACAGGAACAGGTGAGACGGGCCTTTGTTTGGAAGGGGATTATGAGAATCTGGGGTGCTAAGCTTGCCCACACAATTGCCCATCCAGGGAGGGTTAGCATTTGCTTCGATCACTCCAGCATCACACCTACTGTTTGAACAAAGGTCGCCTTGCACGAGGTTGTACCTAATCACGATCGCAAAAACCGGAACAGATGTGACAAGAACCGAAATTGGGAATACGATATTGACAATGATGACCAATATTTTGTTCTGATCAGTAGCACTCAGCGTGGCGAGTATATCGGATGATGAATTGATTTGAAAGCTCGCAGCGCCGGTCAGCCCAATTATGATGTACAGCGCCACACAAATTACTATAAAGAAGATGATCGATTTATGTACTGACATACGGTGAGAGATAGCTCATTGATGAACGACGGAGTCGTTGTGATCTGTCTCTGTTAGTAACAGACTGGATGTCTCCTGATAATGGTGACCTACGAAGGCAAAATTGCTGAGCACGGAGCCGAAGAGTGCACTTTGATTATTACCTACGGCCAGAATTTTCAGATCCAAGCCATGGCCGACGAAGAAAAACATCCAGGCAATCATGACAAAGGACAATGCAGCGACCGAGGCGAGCTGAAACTTGATGTTCTAGGTTAGACTAATCACTGAAAGTATTAATACCATAGCTGCGGCTATCTGATCGTGTGTCAGTTGAGAAAGTCCAGGGGGAGCGGCGACATTGAAAACGCCGATACAAGGGCACGGCGTGAGACAAGTCTACTAGTAAATTGGCACTTGTAACAGGATTTGCAGCCGACTCATAATATATCCAAGGAAGAATAGCAAGTATAAATCGAAGGGCGAGCTAGATGGACTAATCTCAGACACTTGGACAAATATTAGCATCGCAGGGCGAGAAGATTTGTTTCTGCGTACTGAGGACCCAACCTTCGGTGAAGCCAAGAGTGCATGTCCCGTGGAACAGTCGAATCAGTAGGGAACCTATCGTCAACGAGTCGCTTAATCAGTACAATAAAGCTTATGTATTAAACTTTCAGGTGGTTTTAGTACTGAGTAAGTATTACAATAAATATAATACTTCTGTACTTAGTTAAATTTTATTATTTTAATTAATTAATCAAATTATTAAAATTATTAAATATATTATTTAAATTAATAAATTATAAATTCGAAAAATATTTATTAAAATCGTTGTATTATTTTATTTTAAAATATTAATTTTATTCGTTATAACGATTTTAATAATTTTAATTAATATATAAATTAATAATTAAAATTAAAAAAAAATAATTAAATTAATAATTTAATTATTTTAAATTCGAATTATAATTTTTTTTATATTATATTTTAAAAAATAAAGTTTTAATTATAAATAATAATAATAATAAAAAATAAATATTAAATTTTTTTTTTAAATTAAATTTTTTTAATTTATATATGTAATTTATATTATTATATTCGATTTCAAATAATATTTAAAAAAAGAAATTTAATTTAATTTAATTTTTATTATAAAATCGACGAAATTTTTATAATAAATAATTTTATTTAAAATATTAATATAATAATAATAATAATAATAATAATAATAATAATAATAATAATAATAATAATAATAATAATAATAATAATAAAAATTTATTTAAAACGATTTATTAAAATTAAAAATATAATTAATTTTTTAAAAAAATTAATTATAATATATTAATAAATTTAATTAAAATATTTAAATATAATAATTTATTAAAAATTTCATAATTATAAAATTTTAAATTAATATATAATTAATTTAATTAAAAATATTTTATTTTTTATATATTTTAATATTTATTTATTATAATAAACTTTTTATATTTATTTATTAATTTTATTTTTTTTTATTTTTTTTTATATAATTTATATTTTTAAATTTTTAAAATTATTTTATTAAATTTTATAAAATTAATAAATATTTTAATAATATTTTTTAATTTTATATTTTATTAAAATTTTAAAAAATTTATAATTAATATAATATAATTAATTTTAAAATTTTTTATAAATTTAAATAATTATAAAAAGTTTTTTAAAATTTTAATAACAAATAAAAAAAAAATATATAAAAACGAATATTGTAAAAATTATAAAAATTAAAAAAAATTAAATAAATTTTTTTTTTTAATTTTTAAACTTTATAAATTATTTATAAATTATTATAAATTATTAAATAATAAAAATTTAATTTTAATTTTATATAATTTTTTTGAATAATTTTTTTAAATTTATATTATTTTGATTTTTTTTAATTATTTTTAATTATTTTTAAATTTTTTATTTTTTATTTTTTTTAAAAAATTATAATAATAATATAAAAAAATAAAAAAAACGTAAATTAAACGTATTTAAATAAAATAATAAATAAATATTAATTTATAATTAAAATTTTTTATAAAAGTTTTAAATAAATTATTTATTTTATTATTTTAAATTTTTAAAAACGAATATATATTAAATAAATATTTTAATTAAAATTAATTAAAATAAAAAAACGATTAAATATTTTTTATTATTTATTAATTAAAATTAAAAAAATATTAAAAAATTATAATTTAATTTGTTTTATTTATTATTAATTAAATATATTAATAATTTTTTTTAAATAAAAACTCGTTTTAATAAAAATTAAATATATATTAAATTTAATATTAAAATTATTAAAATTTATATTTATATAAATATAATATTAAATTAAATTAAAATTAATATTATTTATATTAAAATTAAAATTATATTTTTTAATTTTTTTATATTTATTAAATTTATAATTTATAATTATTTAATAAATTATTTAATTTAATTATTTATTTTATTTTTAATTTATTATTAATAATAAATATTATAATAAAATTATATATATTTTTTTTAAAATTTTTTTATAAATAATTAATTTTAAAAATAATATTAATTACGTATTTTTTAATATATAAAATTTTTTTATTTATTATAAATTATTTTAAAAAAATTTAATTTATTAATTAAAACGAATTAATTTATAATAAATATTTTTTTTCATATTAATAAAACGATTTTAAAATTTTTTTTTTTAATAAATTTTATTAAAAATTATATATATACGATTTATATATTTTTTATTTTATTATTATTAAAAAAAGATTTTAAATTATTAAAAATTAAAAATTAAAAATTATATATTTAATTATTTAAAATAATTAATATTAAAAAAAATATAAAAAAAATTTATAATAATTATTTATAATAATTAATTTTATTTTTAATAAAAATTAAAATATAAAAATAAAAATTTTAATATAAAAAAAAAATTATTAAAAAATAATATAATTTTATTATTTTATATTTTAATTTTAAAAAATAATATAAAAAAAATTAAAATAAAAATTTTTAATTAAAAAAAATTAATTAAAAATTTATTTTATTAAAACGAATAAATAAATAAAATTTTAAATAAAAATTAAAATAAAAAATTAAAATAAAAAATAATATAAATAAATTTTTTTTTAAAATAAAATTTATTTTAATTATATTATTAATTTTTTTTAAAAATATATATTTATATTAAAATTAAAAATTTATTTAATTAAATATTTAAAAAATTAATTAAAAATTAAAAATTTAAAATAATAATTTTATTATAATTTAATATTTTAATACGCGTTTAATAAATTTATTTGAAATTTTTATAATAAATTAAATAAATATTATAAATTATAAATTTTAAATTAATAATAATTTAATCGATTATTAATATTATTAATTATTTTAATTTAATATTAATAGCGCCAATTTAATATTAATAATATTAATTTAAAATTTAAAATTTATAATATTTATTTAATTTATTATAAAAATTTCAAATAAATTTATTAAACGCGTATTAAAATATTAAATTATAAAATTAAAAACTGCGAGTATTTTAATATTCTTCGCTAAAAAACTAGCGATCGTACTTTATTCGATTAATTATTAAAAATATCGAAATATTAAACAAGAATAAAAATTGAAAATATTAATATTACTTGAAATCTGATCGTAAAATCGATCGATTCAAGCAAAGTTTACGCGCGTAAAAATGCTAATTAAACATGCGAGTAATTACGTTGCGCTGCGCTACGCTGCTCGATATTAAAAGCTTAGATTAAGGCACTTAAAGGCTAAGCGGCTCAATTGATTAAAGTGTGGCTACATAGGTACCTGTCTACTACGTAAGGGCCGCGCGCAGTCGTCTGCAGTCGCCGAGAGTCGAGAGTTTTGATATTCTTATTGGCCTAGATCCACTTGCCAATCGATTATCATTGGACGCCAAAGATTTAAACATACAATTACTGCGTAGCGCGCGCCACTGGCAAGCCGCTGGCACTATTGGCAGCCAATTAGCATATAAATTTTTTTTTTAATATAATTAATAATAAAAAAAATAATATTAAAAATTATTAATTTTATAAAATTTTTTTTTTAAAAATTTTATAAAATATTTAAAAAAACGAAATAAATTTTTTTTATTATTAATTAAAAAAAAATATTATTATTATTTTTGAATTATTTTTTTAATTTATTTAAATTAATTAATTTAAATAAAAAATATTAAAAATTAAATATAAAATTAAATTTTTTTTTTTAATAAATAATATAATTTTTTTTTAAAATAATTATTTATTATTATAATAAAAATTTAAATTAAATATAAAAATAATAATTCGTAAAATAATATATTTTAAATTTTTAAAATTTTTAATTTTATTTATATAATTATAATTTTTTTTTAAAGATTTTATTTATATTAAATTATTAAAATTTTTTATATTTTTAAATTAAAAAAATATTTAAAAAAAAATATAATATAAAATATTAATTATTTTATTTTATTAAAAGAAAAAAAAAATTAAAAAAATTCAATTTTTTTTTTATTAATCGTTTTATTAAAAAATATATATATTAATAATATTATTAATAATATTAATTTAAAATTTATTAAACGCGTATTAAAATATTAAATTATAAAATTAAAATTTATTAAATTTTAATATTTTTTATTAAAATTTATATATAAATTAATAATTATATTTTATTCGATTAATAAAATTTTATTATTTTATAAATTATATAAATAAATAAAAATAAAAAATAAAAATATTAATATTATTTAAAATTTAATTATAAAATCGATCGATTTAAATAAAATTTACGCGCGTAAAAACGCCGATTTAATATGCGAATAATTACTCGATATTAAAAATTTAAATTAAAATACTTAAAAATTAAACGATTTAATTAATTAAATATAATTATATAAAAATTATATATAATCGTTTATAATTATTAAATGTTAAAAATTTTAATATTTTTATAAATTAATATTTATTTATTAATTAATTATTAATTAATAATCGATTTTTTTAATTAAACGTTAAAATTTTAAATATATAATTATTACGTAATACGTATTATTAATAAATCGCTAATATTATTAATAATTAATTAATATATAAAAAAATTTTTAATAAAATTTTTAAATATAAAAACGAAAAAAAAATTTAAATAAAAGTTTTTTTTTATTATTAAATAATTTTAATTTAAAATTATTTAATATAAATATTAATATAATATAAAAAAATAATTTTAAAAAAATATAATTTATTAATTTTTTAATATAGTTTTAAAATATTTTTTATATTTTAAATTATTTAAATTAATTTTAAAAAAATATAATTTATTAATTTAATTAATTTAATTAATTTTTTTTTTAAAAAAACGAAAAAATTAATTTAAATAATTTATAATATAAAAAATATTTTAAAAATATATTAAAAAATAAATAAAATATTTATTATTATAAATTGTTTTAATATTAAAAAAATTAATAATTTTTATAATTTTATTAAAATTTTTATAAATAATAATATTATTTTAAAAAATAATTAATTTTATAATTTAATTTATTCGAATTATTATAATAATTTTAAATAATTTAAAAATTAATATTTTTTATATAAATTATAATATTAAATTAATATTTTTTAAAAGTTTATTAATTTATTTTTAAATATATTTAAAATTTAAATTATAATTATATTAAAATAAAATAATTATTATTAATTTTATTTATAATTTTAAAAATATAAATTAAATATTTTAATATTATTATTAAATTATTATATTAATTAATTAAAAAAAAAGTTTTTTAAATAAAAAAAAATCGTTATAATAATTTTATAAAATAAATTTATAACGATTTTAATATTTTATAAAATTAATTATAATTTTATTATATTAAATATTAATATTAATTAATAAAAATATAAAAAAATATTTAATTAATATAATAATAAAAAATACAAATATTATTAAATAAAATTATAATACGATAAAAAAAATTATTAAATTTTTTTTAAAAAACTTTTATAAATTACGATTTTAATTATATAATATTTATTTTATTTTTAAAATAAATATTAATATATTTATTATTTAATTAAATTAAATAATAATAATTTTTTTTTAACGTTTTAATTATTCGTTAATTCGTTTAAATATAATTATTCGTATTAATAAATTTAATTATTTTAAATATAATTAAATTAATTAATAAATTATTATTATATTTATTAAATTAATTTAAATTAAAATAATTAATTTGACGTTTAAAACGTTTAAAAAACTTAAAATCGTTTAAAACGTTTAAAGCGTTTAATTTAAATTAATTAAAATATTAATTTTTTAAATAAAAAATATTAAAATTTTTAATTATATACGTATATTTTTAATATTATAACTAATTATTAAATATTTTATTTATTTTATTTTATTTTATTTTATTCGATTATATACGTAAAATATTATACGTAAATTATTTTATTAAATTTAAACTTTTAAAAATAATACGATTTAAAATATTTTTAAATTAATAAATAAAAATTTTATAAAATAAAACGTATATTAAAAATTTTTAAAATTAAAAATATTAAAATTTTAAGTTTAAAATACGATCGTATTAACTAGATTAAATTTAAAATTATATTAATTTATTTTTAATAAAAAATATTAAAATTTTTATTTTAAATCTTATAATAATATATTTTTATATACGTCTAATAAAATTAATTAAAAATTTTAAAATAAAATATTATAATATAAAAGATTTTATATATAAAATTTTAAATATTTTAATTTTAATATATTTAAAACGTTTAAAGCGTTTAAAACTCGTTTAAAAAACTTAAAAAAATGAATTATTATTTAATTAATTTAATTAAACGATTTTAATTTAATTGCTATTTAATAAGTTTAATAAATAGCGTTTTAAATTAGAATTAAACTTAATAAAAAATAATATATCGATTTAATTATTATCGAATTTTTAATTAAATTAAAATTTATTATTACGATTTTAAAATTAAATATATAAAAAAAAATATTTATATTATTATAAATAAATTATTTAAAAATCGTAAAAAAAATATTAATAAATTTATTATAATTAAATTTAATTATATTAAAATATTTTTAATTTTAATTAAAAAACGTAAAATTAATTAAAAAAATAAAAAAAAAATTATTTATAATTAAAAATAAATACGTAAAATGAAAATATTTATTTAAATTATTAAATTAAATTTAAAAAAAATTTAAATTTAATATTAATTATATTTTTTTTATATATTATATTATTTGTTTTTTTAAAATTAATAAATTATTAAATAATAATAATAATAATAATAATAAAAATTTAAATAAAAAATAAATAATAAAAAAATTAATAATAAAAAATAAATAAATAAATAAATAAAAATAAATAAATAAAAATTAATATTAAAAAAAATATTAAAAAAAATTAATAATTAAAAATATTAATATTTTATTTATAAAAAAGATTATTAATAATAAAACGAATATTTTAAAGATAATTAATAAAATAATATTTATTTTAATTAATAAAAATAATATTATTATAAAATTAAATATAATAATTGAAAATAATATTTAAAATTTATATTATTTTTATTTTTTTAAACGAAATTTCTATTAAAATTAATTTAATTAAATTAAATATTAAAAAATAAAATAAAATAATAAAATAAATAATATATATAATTATTTAAAAAAAAAATTTATTTATAATATACAAAATTTAAATAATAAAATTATTAAAAATATTAAATAATTTTAATAAATAAATAAATAATATTTATTAAATCGTTTTTTTTTAATAAATTTAAATAATATAAAAAAATATATAATTATTTAATTTAAAATATTTTTATAATTTCGAATTAAATTTTAATATTATAATAAATTTAATTTAATTTAAATAAATAAAAAACTTTAAAATAATTAATATAAAATAAATTTTTTTTTAAAAATTTTTATAATTTAAACGAAAAAAAATTTATAATAATATTAATATTAAAAATATTAATTATATATTTATGTTTTATAATTATAAATTATATATTTAAAATAAAATTTTTTTAAATTTTTTTAAATATTTTAAATTAATAATAAAATTATTATTTTCAAAAAAAAATAATTAATTAATAATTAATATTAATAAAAAAATTTTAAAAAAAATTTAATTTAATTAATTAATAATAAATTAATTCGTAAAATAAATCGCGAAATAAATATTTTTAAATTAAAACGATTAAATAAAAAAAATTTTTTATTAAAAAATATAAAACGTATATTTATTATTTTTTATATATAAAAAAAATAAAAAAAATTTATTTTAATATTTTTATATATTATATATAAAAATTTAATTATATAAAAAAAAATTATAAAAAAATAATAAATAATAAATAAAAAAACAATAAAAATTAATAATAAAAATTAATAATAAAAATAAAAATTTTAAATAAAAATTTTATATTAATTTAAAAAATTTCATATAATAATTATTAAAATAATATAAATAAAATTAATATTATAATTAAATTAATTTACGAATAATTAATTAAATAATAAATTTTTTTTTAATTATAAAAATTATTCGATTTTTATAATTATTTAAAAATTTTAAAACGATTTTTTTAATAATATTTTTATTAATTTATTTGTAATTTATTATAACGTATAAATATATTTTAAATTTTTTTTTTTAATAATTTTTTTACGAACGAAATAATATTAAATATTAATATATTTTAATTATTTTTATAAATAATAATCGTATTAATATTTAAATTATTAAAATTAATTTATTTAAAAAAATTTAAAATTAATTTTTTTTTAATTATATTTAATTTTATAAAATAAAAATAAAATCGTAAATTAACGTTTAATAAATTAATTAATAATTATCAATTTTACGTTAAATATATATTTTAATATTAATCGTTAAATATTTCGATTTTTAATTTAATTAAAATTAATATAATTTTTAAATAAGTAAATCGATTTTTAAAAAATTAAATTTATATTAAATATATTTTAAATTTATTAAAAAAAATTTATTTTTATTTTTATATATATTTTAATTAAATGTAAAATAAATCGATTAATAATTAAAATAATATAAATAAAATCGAATCGCGTATTAAATATAATATATATATAAAAATCAATAATAAATTAATATATTTATTAAAAAACATATATATATATTTAATAATTTTTTTTAATTCAAATTAAATAAATAAATAATTTTATTAAAATATTAATAATAAAATAAATCGATATATTATTATTTTTAAATTTTTTTAAAAATAAATAATTTATAAAAAACGAAAAAAATAATATAAATTAAAATTAAATATATAAAAATAAAAATTAAATTTTTTTTTAATAATATTAATATTTTTTTATAAATTATTAATAATAAAAAAATCGTTAATATAAATAATAATAATTATATTTTTTTAATAAAAAATAAAAATATTAATATGAAAAATTTAAAATTTTATTTTAAAAAAAAATTAATAAAAATATTATATTATATATAAAAAAATTATTTAAAATTATATAATTAAAAAAAAAATATTATAAAATATAAAATAAAATAAAATAAAAAAATTATATATATTAATAATAAATTTAATATAAAAAAATTATTAAATTAAAAAAATATAAATAATTAAAAATAATAATAAAACGATTTAATTTAATATTAAAATTTAATTTATTTTTAATAAATAAAATAAATATAATTTTTTAAAAATAAAAATATTATAAATATTTTTATTATTTTTCGAATTCGTTTTTTATATTAAATAATATATAATATTTATTTTTTAAATTTTTTTTTATTAAATTAAAAAAATTTAATAAATTAATAAAATTAAAAATAAAAATTAAATAAATTGATTTTATTATTAATTTTATATTAATAAATATATAATTAAAATTTTTATAAAAATAAAAAATTATTATAAAATAAAAAAATAATTTACTTTTAAATAATTAAAAATAAATAATAATAAAATATATAATTTTATATAATTAATAAATTAATTTTTCGTTATTAATAATTGTTTTTATAATTTAAATCGAATAAAAATATTAAAATTAATAAATAAAATAAAATAATAAATTTCAATATAAATTTTAATATTGAAAAAAAAATTAATAATTTAATTAAATTTATAAAATAATTTATAAATTATTAAAATTTGTATTTATATTTATTTTTTAAAATAAATTTATTTTAATTTTTTTAATTTTTATTAAAATTATAATAATAAATAATAAAATTAAAAATTTTAATATAATTATAATTAATTTTTTATTATATTATATTTCGAATAATAATATATTAATTATAAAATAATATAATTAAAAATAAAAATAATATATATATTTAATTATTTTTAATTAAAATTAAAAAAAAAAATTTTTAAAATTTTTTTTTTTAAATATTTTAATTAAATCGTTTAAATAAATTATTTATTTTTAATAAATATAATTTAATAAATTTTTAATCGATTTTTTTTTAAAAATTTTATAAAATTTATTAATTATATATTTTATTATTATTATTTTATAATTATTTAATTAATTATTTTTTATTTTAATATTTAAAATAATTTATAATTTTATTTTATTATATATAAATATAATAAAAAATTAATTATTATTAAATTAATTATATTAAAATAAATTAATTTTATTAAATAATTATATAATTTTTATTTGTTTTTTTTATATAATATATATATTATAAATATATAATTAATTTTAAATAATTTAAACGAATAAAATTTTTATTTAATTTAATTAAAAAATAAAAAAATATTTTATATTATAATATTAATTTTATATTTATTAATTATTTATAAAAAATTAAAAAATCGAAATAAAATTATATAATTTTATAATTAAATATTATTTAACGTTAATAAAAATAAATATTTTTAATTTATTATTTAAATTTAAAATTTAAATAAATTTAATTTAATTTGAAATTAATTTATAATAATATAATTAATATAATTAATAATAATAATTTAATAAATAAATAAATATAAAAATTAATTTATTATTATAAATTATAATTATAATTATATTAATAAATAATATAAAAAGTAATATAAAAAATAATATAAATTTAATTAAAATTATTAATTTTTTTTAAAAAAAATATATTATATTATTTAATTTTTATTTATTATTATTATTTTTTTTAATATTAAAATTTTTTTTAAAATAAAAATATTTAATAAAATATTTAATTTTAATATAATATAATTTTTTTTAATAATTATGAAAATAATTTTAATTTTAATAATAAATAAATTTTATTATTATTTTTTATTAAACGTTTTTTTTAATTATTATATTTTATTTAATTATAAAATTTTTAAACGTATAAATAAAATTATAATAAAAATTTCGTATATAAATTTAAATTTTTAAAAAAATCGTAAAATTAATTAAACGAATTATTAATAATATTAAAATATTCGAATATATTAATATATTACGTTTAATTATTATAATTTTTACGTATTAAATATAAAAATTATTAATTATTTAAAAAATTAAATTTAAAATTAAAAGTATTAATATATTTTGAAATTTTACATTAATTTTTTTTTAATTAAAATACGTAATAAACACGTGTATATATTTCGATATTAATAATTTTTATTTTTATAATAAAAATTTAATTTATTTTTTAATATAATTTTTTATTTAATTGTAAATTTAATAAATAATTTCGTAATTTAAAAATTTAATATTTATAAAACGATTTTAAAAAATCGCTCGTTTAAAATAAATAAATAAAAATTTTTATAATTATATTAATTACGTTATAAACTTTTTATAATAATTATAATTTTTTCGTATAACGTTAATTAAATAATTTTTTTTAAAAAAAAATTTATTTTAAAATAAAAAATATTTTTTAATTTTAATACTTCGTATTATATTTATATTTTTTTTTATATATATATTTTAATTTTTATTTTAATTAGTTTTTTTTTTTTCATAAAATTAATATAAAATTTAATTTAATAATATTTTAATTATAATAAAAAAAATATTACAAATTATATTATTTTAATTTTTAATTATTTATATATTTATAAAAAAATTAAAAAAATATTAATTAATATATAAATTAATAATCGAAATTAAAAAAATAATTAAATTAATAATTTAATTATTTTATATTCAAATTATAAAATTTTTTTTTATTTATATTATATTTTAAAAATCGTATTTTATATAATTAATAAATTTTTATTTATAATATTAATTATATCGTATAATTATTAAAAATATTAATAATTTAACGCGTTTTAAATACGATCGAATTTTTATAATATAATATTTTAATTAATTTAAAGTTTAATTAATAAAATTAAAATTTATTAAAACGTAAAAAAATTTTAAAATTAATTTATTATAATAAAAAAATTATATTTAATATTATTATTAATAAAATTAAAAAATTAATAATTAAATAAATAAATTAAATAATAAAATTATAAAATTAATAATCGAATATTTTAATTTGTAATTTATATAATTAATTAATAATAATTAATTATATTTTTATATTTTTAAAAATTTAATTTAAAAAAAATTAATTTATTCGATTTAAAAAAATAAATTTTTATTTTTATTTTAAATTTTATTTTATTTATTTATTTTTTTATTCTAATTATAAAATTATTTATATTAATAAACGTTTATAAAATTTTATTTAAATTAAATTTTATTATAATATTTATTAAATTATCGTTTTTATATATTTATTATATTTTTTATAATTTTTACGTTTATACAATTATTTTAAAATTATAATATCGATTATAAAATGTTTTTTATTTATTATTTTTAATTTTATTAAATAATTATATAAAAAATACGAATTCGTATAAACAATAATAAAAATATTAAATAAATTAAATTATTTTACGATTATATTAATAATAAAAATTATTATAATTACTATATTTATTTTATTAATTATTTTGTAAATTTTAAACGTTAAAACGTTTTTAATAATTTTTTTATATTTTATAAAATTTTAATATATTAAATTATTTTTTATTTTAAAATCGTTTTTTGTTCGAATTTTATTAACGATTATAATTACGTATTTAATTTACAAATTTAAATTAATATTATTAATATATAAATATTTTAATTATTTTTAAATCGATTAAAATATAATAAATATCGTATAATAAATTATTTTATTATTATTTTAATTTTTTATTTAAAATTATTATATTTTTTTTTATTAAAATTTAATATTAAATAAGAATTAATAAATTAAAAACAATTTTTAATTAATAAATAAACGTAATATACGTTTTACGAATTCGTTATTTATAATATTAATTAAAATAATTTATAATTTTTAAATTAATAAATTTTAATTTTTTATTTTAATTTTTTTATTTAAATCGTATTTTATTTTCATTTTATAATTATATAATTTTATTATTAAATATTAATTAATTTATAAATATTAAATATTAAATATTTTTTATTTATAATCTAATTTTTTTTAATTTTTTTTTTTTAAGTTTATAAATTGTAATATTAATAATTTTAATATATCGTTTATTTATATATTAATAATTTTAAATATTTTTTTAATTTTTTTAATTAAAAAATAAAAATTATATATTGAAAATTTTATTTTTAATTTAAAAATATAATATTTATAATATATAATAAATTAATAAATATTTGTTTTTACGAGTTTATATAATAATTTTTTTATAATTATAATTATTTTTTTTAATAAATTAATAAAAATTTATAATTATATATATATTTATATAACGTTTTATAATTATATTATAAAATTATAATTTTAAATTAAAATTAAAATTATTTTTTAATTTATTTATTAAATAATAAAAAATTTTATAAAAATAAATTTTTTTAATTTATTATTAAAAATTTAAATTACGATTTTCGTTTTTTCGTATAATTTATTTATTATTTTGTTTTTAATTTCATATATTAATTTAAATTTAAAAATTAAAATATTTTTATACGTAATTAAATCGTATTATATAAATTTAAAAACGTTTTTTATAAATAATTTTTTTTTTATTATAAAATTTTAAAAGATTTTTTAAATATAATAAATTTTTTTTTTTTTTATAATTTAATTACGAGTTTTATATTCGTTTTTTTTTACTCGTTATATAAATTATATTAATTATAAATTTTTTTTTTATATAATATTAATTATAATTTTTATTATTTATAAAATTAAAAAATTTTTATTTAAAATAAATTATAAATTTAAATTTATTTTTTATATTTTTTAATTATTTATAACGTTTAAATTAATTTTTAATTAAAATTAAATAATTATTATTATCGTTTTTTTAATTTTTAATTTTTTATATTATATTTATTATTTTTAATTTTTCGTTTTTTTATATAATTTTTATAAATTGTTTTTTTATTAATTTTTTAATTTATAATTAATTTAAAGTTTATTAATTTATAAAATAATTATATAATATATTTTTTATTTGTAATTACTAATAATTTATATAATTTTTTTTATTTTTTATATTTTTTAAAAATTTAAACTTTAAAATTAATTAATAAATTTAAAATTATTAAAATATTAAAATCGTTTTTTATTATTAACGCGTCGTTAATTTATCGTTTAATTTATATACAATAAAATTCGTTTATTATTTTATAAATCGTATTTGTTTTTTTTATTATTATTAATATTAAAATTTTTAAAATATATTTTAAATATTAATAAAATTAATATAAATTTATTTAATTTTATTGAATTATTATAAATATTTATTATTATTTATAATATTTATTTTTTTATAATATATTTTATTATTTTTTTTAATATAATTATATAAACTCGTCGTAATAAAATATAATATCGTTTAAATTTTTTAATAAAATTATATATTTTTATTAAAAAATTTTTTATTTTTATTATTACAATTTTTATTTATTATTTAAATTTTACGAACGTAAAAATTATTTTAACGTTATAAATTAAAATTTTTAGCGATTTTAAATACGTATTAATTTAATATTTTTTAATTACGTTTTATATAAATTATATAAATATTTTTATAACGAATTATACGTTTTAAAATTTTATAATAAAATTTATAAACTATAAAATCGCGTTATCGTTTAAATATATAATATTAATAATTATAAAATAATTAAATTTGTAATCGTTTATTAAAAAAATTTAAATAGTTTTAACGATTTTACGTTTATTTAATAATAATAATAAAACTTATTAATTTGTTTTAATTATTAAAATATAAAATTTTTATATTTAATTTTATTAAAAATATTTATAAATTATCGTATTAATAAATATTTAAATTTTTTATATACGTATTATAAGTTTATATTTATTAAATAATATTAAATAAAAGTTTTTTTTAATTTTATTAATAAAATTTATAAGTATTTTTATTTACGTATAATTAATATAATTATATTATTATTACGTTTTTTTATGCGGTTTTTTATATTATTAAATTAAATTTTAAATTTATTTATATTTTTTAAAAATAATAAAAATAATATATTATAAAATACGATATAAAAAATAATACTTTTAATAAAAATATAAATTTTATTCGTATTTTCGATTTTTACGTTATTTATTTTAAATTAAATTTTTTTTTTTATAATTTATAAATCGATTTTTTATAAAATTATAAATTAATTATATTTTATAATTAATATAATAATTATATTTATATTTAATAAAATGTTTTAAAAAGTTTTTATAATATATTTATTTATAAATTAAAAAATGTTTTTTTAATTTAAATTTTTTTTAATTAAATAAAATACGTCGTTTTTAATTAATAAATATTAAATTTTTTAATTATTTAATTTTATAATTAATTTTTTGATATTAATATATTTTATAATAAAAAAATTAATTTTTATAAGTTTTTTATTATTTTTATTTTACTTTTTAGAATTTAATTTTTTTATATTTAAAATAAAAATATTAAAAATATTTATTTTACTTTCGTTTTCGTATTTTTTTATTTTTTTTTTATAAATTAAAAAGAATTAATAATTTATTATAAAAATATATTTTTAAATTTTTTATATATTTATTATTCTTTTTTTAAAAAATATTTTATAAACTAATAATTTATTTTTTTGTAAATATAATACTTTTTTTTTTCGAATAATTATTTTAATCGTATTTATTATATTTTTAATTTTTATAATCGTAATTATATTTATTTTAATCGCGTTTATTATTACAATTTTTATTTATTTTATATTTATTATATTTATAATTAACGAAATAAATATTAAAATTTAATTATTTTATATTTCGTTTTTTTTTAATTAATTAAATAATATAATACAATTAATATTAAATTTTTTTTAATATATTTTTAAAATTTATAAAATATATATAATATTTTTTAATATTATTACAAATTCGTAAAATATAATTTTTTATATTATTATTTTTACGATTTTTTTTTAATTATTTTTTTCGAATTTATTATAATTTATTAAATAATAATTTAAAGTTTTTAATTATTTTTTTTATAAAATTCTTTTTAACGATATTTCGTAAAATATTTTTTTTTTATTTTTTTTAATATATTATTAAAATATATAAAATTTCGAATTTAGTTTTTATATATTTAATAATTTTTTTAAACGAAAAATTATAATAAAAAATATTATTTAAATAAAAACTTTGTATTTGTTTTTTTAATATAATTAAAAACGTTTTTTCGTATATATTTAATATAATATTTATATTATTATAATAAATTTAAAATTATAAATTGTTTTTTCGTATTTATTATTATTATTAAAATAAATTTTTTTTAAATTATTAAATTTTTTAATTATTTAATTTTTTAAATTTTACTTTTTTATTTTTATTTAAAATTTTAAATTTTTTTTTTTTATATTATACGATTAATATTCGTTGTAAATTTTTTATTACAAATAATTAATTTTTTAAAATTTATAATTGTTTTATTATACATTAAAAAATTAAAAGATTTATTATTATAATAAATTTAATTTTAATAAGTCTTTTTATTTTTATTATAAATAATATTATATTTATTTAAAAATTTATTTATAATATTATTTTTTTATTATTTTTTTTCAAATAAATAATTTTTTTTTAAACGTTATTATTTTAAATCGATTTATTTTATAATAAATCGTAATATTGTATTTATTTTTTATTTTAATAAAATTTTTAATAAAATTTTTTAATTTTTAAAATAATAATTTTAAAAATATATATATTTTATTTTTATTTTCAAATATTTTTTATTATAATTTTTAATTTATATTTAAAATTTTAAAAATTATTTTTTTATTTTTATAAATTTAATTATTAAATAATAAATATTTTTTATTTAAATTTTTATTATATATTTAATTTATATTATAATTTTTATAATTTATTTAAAATAATTAAATTTAATTATAATTAATTTTTTAAATTAAATCGAAAATTAAATTTATTTTATTTTATTTATTATTATATTTTCGTATTTAATTAAATTATATATTATTATTATTTTTAAATAAAAGTTTTAATTTGTTTATTTAATCGTTTATATAATATATAAACGTTATTTTTTTTAAAATAATTTTTTAAATAAATAATATTATTATTAATAATTATTTTAAAATATAATATTTTTTAATTTTTAAAATTATTTATATCAAAATCTTATAAAATAATATTTTTATATTTAAATTTTTTAAATATTTCGTATTTATATAAAATAAATTTATTTAAATTTAATTTTTTAAAATCGATTTATTTTTCATATTTGTTTTTATTATAATAAAAAAAACTTTTTTTTATTATACGTTTATTTAATTTAAAATAAAACAAATTAAAATAAATATTTATAATTTTTCGTATTCGTTATTAAATAATAAAATTATATTCAAAAAAAATAAATTATTTTTTAAAATTTTTTTATTTTTATTTTAAATATTAATTTATATTTAATAGATTTATTTATTTTAATATAAATTTATTTATTTATATATAAAATATAAATAAAAATTCAAATTAATTATAATTTAAATACGTTTTAAATAGTATAAAAATTCGTTATTTTTAAAAAAAAATATAACGTATAACGTTTTTTATCGTTTTAATCGTCGATTTAAAAAAAATAAAATTTTTATAATCGATTTTTTTATCGTACGTAATAAACGCAAATTAAAAAAAATATAATTAAAATTTTAATAATTATTTTTTTAAACTTTTAATATTATATATAAAATATAAAACTTTTAAATATCAAAAAAATATAAATTTTTTACGTAAATTCTTTTTAATATTTTATTATAAAATTTTTTAAATACTAAAAAAAAAATATATATATATATATTTTTTTATATAAAAGTTTTTTTTAATTTAAATTTTATTATTTTATATTTAATTAATAAAATTAAATATTAATTAATATTAATAATATTATAATATTTAAATATATTAATATATTACGTTTAATTATTATAATTTTTACGTATTAAATATTAAAATTATTAATTATTTAAAAAATTAAATTTAAAATTAAAAATATTAATATATTTTCAAATTTTATATTAATTTTTTTTTAATTAAAACACGTAATAAATACGTATATATATTTTAATACGAATATAATTTTTTTTAATTTATTATTAATTTAAAAAATTAATAATATTTTTATATTTAATTAAAATAAAAACGTAAAAACGTATAATAAAATTAATTAATTTTCTTATTTTAATAAATTATTTTAAATAAAAAATATTTAATATTTTATAAATTTAATAAACAAATTTTTTTTTTGTAATTATTATATTTATATCGATTTTTAATAATAAAATAATTTTAATATTATTATTTTTTTTAAACGAATATTTTTGTATTATATATTATTTTAAATAAAAAAATTTTATTATATTTTATTTTATAAACGAATTTTTTTATATTAATTATATTATTTTTAAATTTAAATTTAAAATCGAATATAATAATATAAATTATATATATTAATAAATAAAATTTTAATTTAAAAAAAAATATAATATTAATTTTTTTTTATTAATAATAATAAATTTTATATAAAAAAAAAAATTAAAAATTAAAAAAATATAATTAATAAATAATTAAAAATTATAAAGAATTATTTTAACGTTTAAAAATAATTTATATATTATAAAATTAAAAATATTCGTAAAATTTAAAAAAAAAATTTATTATTATTATTTATAATTAATATTAAATTATAAATTTTATTAAAAATATTAATAAAAATATTAAATATATTTTAAATAATATTTTTAAAATAATAAAATTATTAATTAAAATTGTATTAAATAAAACGATATTAAAATTATAATTATTCGAATTAAAAAAAATTTTTTATTAAAAATATAATATTTTATTAATTTTATATTTTTTTTATTTATTTAATTTTTATTTAATTTATTTAAATTTTTAATATTTTTTTTAATTTAAATTAAAATTCGTTTATAATCGATTTTAACGTTTTATATTATACGTAAAAAAAATATATTTAATTATTATAATAATATTTATAAAAAATTTTTAAATTAAAATAATTAAATATTATTATTAAAATTTAAAAAAAAATTTAATTATTAAAAAAACACGATAAAAAATAAAAAAAAAATAAAAAAAAATTTAATTTAAAATTTAATTAAATTATTTAATAAATAAATTTTTTTTTATAAAATAAAATTATAATAAAAATATATATATTTTAAATTATTATAAAAAATAATTTTTAAATTTTTTAAAAAAAATAAAAATTTGAAAAATAAAAAATAAAAAAATAAAAAATAAAAAAATAAATAAATAATAAAAAATAAATCAAATTTCAAATTATAAAAAATAAATAATAAAATAAATAATTTTATACGAAATTTAAATTTATAATTTATTAAAAAATATAAAATAAATATTTATTATTTTTTATATATATAAAAAAAAAATATTTTTATATATAAAAAAAATAAAAAAAAATTTATTTTAATATATTTTTTAATTTTTTTAATAATAATATTTATAAAAATATTTTTATTTAAAATTTATTTATTTATTTATTATTAAATATTTTTTATTAATTTAAAATTTTAATAATAATTTAAATAAAAAATCGAAATCATATTATAATTAATATAATATATAATATTTTTTTAAATTTTATTATTTTTATTATTTTTATTATAAATTTTTTATTAATATTAATATAAAAATTAAAAATTTAAAAAAGTTTTTTAAAAAATAAAATTTTTTTTTTTTTTAAAAATATTAATATTTTTTAATTTTTTTTATAATTATATTTATAATTGTTTTTTTTAAATATTAATTTTAATTATAAAATTTATATTAATAAAAATTTAATAATAAATATATTTACTTTTATTATTTAATTAATAATAATAATAAAAATTTTAAATTATTTATTTTAATTATAAAAATTAAATTATATTTAATATTGAAAATAATTATACGATAAATTATATATAAAATTAATTAATTTATTTAAATATATATATATAAAAAAAAAAATTAAAATTAAATTTTTTTTATATAAAATAATTATTTAATATATTATAAATTCAAAATATTTTATAAAATTAAATTTTATTAAATATTTTTTATTAAATAAATTTTACGATTAATTATTTATTAATTTTTTTAAAATTAAATATTTAAATTAAAATTAAAAATATTAAATTTTGCGTTTTAATTTTTAATTTTTTTAAAAAAATTTTAAAAGTTTTTTTTTTAAAATTATAAAAATTTAATAAATTAAAACGTAATTTAAATTTTGATTTTAATTTAAAATATTTGAAAACGAAAAAAAAATTAATAAATTATTTTTTAAAAAAAAAATTTTTTAAATTTTTTAATTTAAAAAATAATTTAAATAAAAATATAAATTAAAATATTCGATTTTTAATTTTAAAAAAAATTTATTTTTTATTTTTAACAATATTCGAAATTAAAAAAATATATAAATTTTTTTTACGTTTTAAAAAATCGTTTAAAATATTTTAAACGATTTTTAATTATTAATTTTTTATTAAAATTAAATAATTAAATATTAAATTTTTTAAATTATATATTTTAATATTTTATTATTATTATTATTATTATTATTATTATTATTATTATTAATTTACGATCAATATATATAAATTAAAAAATAATAATTATATATTTTTTTTATTAATTAAAATTAATATTATTAAATTATAATAAAAAAAAAAATTTATAAATATTTAAAAATTATTAAATAATTAAAAAAAAATTATTATTTTATAATTAAAAAAATATAAAAATAATTTATATAATTTATATTATTATTTTTATAAATTGAAAAATAAAAATATAAATATTAAAAATATATATTTTATAAATAATAAAAAAATATTATAAAAAATAAAATTATAAATAAAAAAATATTATTATTTTTTTTAAAAATAATAATAAATTTATTAAATATTATTTTTAATTTTTTTTATTAATATAATTATTATTTAAAAAAAATTATAAAAATAAAAATAATAAAATATTATTATATTTTAAAATCGAAATTAATTATTTAATTTTATTAATAAAAATTTAATATTATTTTTTTTTAAAATAATTTAATTTTTTTTTTCGATTATAATTAATTTTATAATTATATTATTAATAATAACGTTATTAATTTTTTAATATTAATTAATTTAATTAAATTTATAATTATTATATAATATGATTTTATTTTTATATATTTTTTTAAAATTAAAATATTTTTTTATAAAAACTTTTTTAAATTTATATAAATTTATAAAATATTATTTTTATTATTAATAATTTTATTTTAAATATTTAAAATTTTCGTATAATACATAAATTTTAAAATAATAAATTTTATATTATTATATTTATTATTAAATATTATTAATATAAATTATATATATTTTTAAAAAAATATTAAAAAATATTAAAATTTTTTTTTTAATATTTATAAATTATATAATATTAATTATTTTTAATAATTAATTTAATATAATTAAATAAAAAATAAAAATTATATAAATAATTTATAATAATTTTATTAATAATATAAATATATTTATAATATAATTAAATAAATAATTATTTTAATTAATTATATTATTT
>MU119501.1:0-63164 GCA_014904845.1 Acephala macrosclerotiorum
TAACCCTAACCCTAACCCTAACCCTAACCCTAACCCTAACCCTAACCCTAACCCTAACCCTAACCCTAACTCGAATCAAATGACAAGAGATTGAGAAACCTAGTCATGGATCGTCTGAAACGAGTGGCACTCGATGCACAGTTTCCATTCATCAATTACCTCCCATTCGTCCCTCCATCGCAAGGGGATGAGCTGAATAGCATCATTGACAACATCGTTGCGAAACGAAAAGCTAGCGGGAAGAAAAACAAGGATCTGTTACAAATTTTCGTGGATGTAAATGATGCGAACCCAGAAACTTTTTCCCACCTGCATTTAAGAGAGGAGATGTCCTTGTTTATGATTGCGGGCTCAGACACGACGAGTACAACAGCCACGTTCACTTTAGTTCTTCTGCTCAACAATCAAGATAAGCTAAAGAAGCTGGTGGAGGAGATCGATGCTTCATTCCCGTCGAAAGACGACCCCATCACCTTCGCCAGAACCCAGGAGCTGCCTTACCTGAATGCGGTCATAAACGAAAGCATGAGAGTGATGCCAATTGTTGTTCTCGGCCTTGCGCGCTACACTGAAGAAAAGGCACTCATTTCTGGCTATGAAATACCCAAAGGAGTGAGTATGACGGCCGAGTGTTTGAGAACTTCACGTTGACTGAGAATCTAGACGACTGTTTCCCCTGCCATCGGCCAACTCATGAAAGATCCTCGTATCTGGCCCGACCCTGAGAAATTCGTGCCTCAAAGATGGTTGGAAGGATATGATGGAACCAAAGCAGATACAAAAGCTTTCTATCCTTTCTCATCGGGATCGAGGAACTGTCCTGGACAGCAGTGAGTTCAGTTTATGATTGGCTAAGGACAAAGCTGACTTTCAAAGATTCGCCTTGAGAGAGTTGCGTCTTATCCTCGTAACTCTTCTCTTGCGATACGAGTTGAGTCTCATTCCAGGCCAGTCGCACGAGATGAGAATCCACACCGTCCCATGGTTCACTCAAGGGTTCTACAATGTTGGAGTCAAACGAAGATGAGATTGATTTTAATCTTCTGTATGAATCTGGTCAGGTAAAGCCAAGCTCTCCGCCCCTCGAATATCTTTGATATTAATGGACCCCCATATCTCCTTGGATTGTTCTCAAAGCCAAGACAAAATTTCCCCAGTTTCGCTACATCATCAGCTTGTGAAATCCCCATCGTTCTTGAGATGAAATCGAGTTTACTTATCATCCATTTTCGTCTCTTCTTTGGTACATGAAGGTACGTTACCGCCACACGAAGGGCGTGATGGAGCGAGTGGCCTCCGAGAGCCATCCCAACCGATGCGCTCTTGAAGTTCCCGTCTATGTCGACCTTGCCTAGGGTGAATGGAACGGAGGCGCAGATATTTTTCGACCAAATCTGGTATCGTTGCTGATTTACTTTGTTCAAATATGGAAGTGGTTCGTCACGACAAGCGGCAGTAGAAATTTCCAAGAGCCGTTCAAGAAGATGGATGCGTATCACTCGGTAATGATTCCATTCAGCACCGTCCAAATGCCTATGTATATGTGCACTGTTCTCGATGCTCTTGATTCATCGGCCCATGGATTTGATGTTTTCTGCAAACGCTTGAATGCCCAGCTTTCTGGCAGAGACCTGCTCCAACAATCAAATTCTTGGTCGTTCAGGATGCCTCTTTGAATCAAACGGAGAAGTCGGCACAGTCGACGACATCGCTCTTCAAAAGAGTTTCGGTCTCTGCACCGAATGCTATTATTTCGATCAAGATCGTTGCCTTGCAAACCCAAGGCTCGTCGTCGAAGTGAGATAGCCAGTCGAATGACTCTTCTGGGCCAGGTTTTCGCTTCAAAAGGCTACCCATGAGCACTGAAGTATGCAAGATCCTAAAGTGATCCCTGCCTCTGCTTTTGACCTGTCGACTGACGAAGTGCGATGCAATCTTGTTGAGCGCCAACCTCGTTCTAAATTGTTCGTTTCCACGGAGTCGCAAGAGCAACAGCCGCCCATGGCGATGCAACTCCCAAACAGCTTCGTCCGGCTTCTCTCCAGTGATCATCCACAAGTGTCAGTCATCTTTGAACCTCCAAGAAGCACTTCTAGAGCACAAACCTCGTAGAAGCCCGTCAGCATAATCGACGCCAGAACCCCGTCGGTGACAGCAGTCCTCGAATCTGCCAAAGCCGTATTGATGTTCAATAATACTTTTCTATAATATGTTCTTGCCTAGAGAAGGAGCTCCGGCTTATCCAACTACTTCCCCATAATGACAAGTGCCACAGTGAGAAGGGCCGTCTCCAATGGGTAACACAGTTGCTTCTCCGCTTCGTTGCAGTAGTACATGTCGGGGAGGAACTCTAGATACCCTTCTGTCACGTCGAACTTTGTAAGCCACCTGTTTCCAAAACCTGCATGCACCACTGACGTTTGAAGCTACTGTAAGTACTTACTTGCCAAGGCTAATGAAGACGACTGACCTTGAATGGTAGCAACTATCCTGCTCTTCATCGAAAGATTGGGCAGTTCAACAGTTGCCTGGACTGGCACCTGCTGAGCCTCGGATTATGGGATGCTTCGTTAGGTCCTTTGATCAACCTCAAGGTCAAGAGTATCTCGGTTTGAATGTTTGGACCAAATCCGTGACCGGCAGCAAATCCTGTCATGGTATTTCTGTATAGTGGAGGTAGGTTTCTCTCCCGAGCGTTCAAGTCTTTTCTGACGATTTGGCAGAATTTAGAGTTGGCGGAACCTATAATCACTTTCAATACCTGCAATATCTTGCTGAGCTAGAGGATGTTGTGGTGGTGACTATCAAGTATGTCCACTCAAGCGCCTATTATTTTGTGTTCAATATTTCGCAGTAATCGTATCAACATCTTTGGATACTCAGGAGCACCAAATGCCTCGCAGAATGTCGGCTTTCTCGATGCACGTCTAGCCATTGAGAGATTGCGCGACAACATCGCGTCATTTGGCCGAGATTCAAAGAGAATCACCCCCTTCGATTCGGCCAATCTGCAGGAGGAATTCTGATAGACTACTATTCATACGCCCATCGAGATGGCCCAATCACTCACGGCTTCACCATGCAGTCTAGACAAGTTACGACATGCCCCCAAGTGCCGGACATGTCACTACTCAAGCTTAGCATAACGTTTTTCAACTACTCAAATGTACCAATCCAGACATTTCGCTCTAATACATGCAGGCGAAGGATTTCCAAGTTATCCCGAGTACAACGGCACAGCTCCCTTCAGGTGTCTTGTCCCCAAATTTCCAGCCTACAATAAATGGCAAGCACATATTCAAGAACCATTTAACTCTTGCTCGCAATAGTAGCTTCGTCAAAGCGGTAAGTGAGAATGACCCTATCTTCAAAGTATTTTGCTAACTTTAAGAGCCATGTCTAATGGGAAACAACGACTTCGAGCCTGGGTTCTTCAAACTCGAAGGCGCTACGAACCCAAAAGCCCCCGCCAGCCTCTTCACCATCAACACTCTCTAGAACGCGTTCCGGGTTTTTGTCACTGCTTGCCCCGTAGCAGCACCGCGAGTTACCGCTCCCAGTACAACGTCCCAGTATAGAGATATCGCTACTTCGGCGAGTTTGAGAGCCTGAGACTCTACACAGGAGATGGTGGAAGCAGGGCATGGCATGGTTCGGAGATTCCGATGGTCTTTAGAACGAGTGAAGATGTTACATTGATAACCAAGCGAGAAGAAGTTGATGAGCAGGTATATGATGCGGGCTTGGGCTACTTTTGCCAGGTGTCCTGAGGCGGTATTAGGGTGGTCACGTGTTTAATGTTATATATATCCTCATCTCACCGCTAGACAGGAACAGACATTATGAACACACACTTTACACCCACACCATGGCCTTTGCCTGTGATAGGCGGGGTTGTTGGACTTAGGGTGGCTTATGTGCGATGAGAGCGGTAAGTTACACTCACTGTGAAGAGGGTGCTGCTGATGTGAATGTGAGTAGGGAATACCTTGGTCAGATTAGGTTTTCAGAATCAAACTGGCTTCCTTTGACCCATTTGAAGAGTACGATGTTGGTTTCTAGGAGAAAGATCTTGTAGCTCATGGCAAGCCTGGGTCATTTGGAACTCAATGTACTGTACAAAGACCTGGAATCATGTCAAGTAAGGTGGTCTTGGTACTTGATGTAGCATCTGCTAGATTTTAATGGTACCCATCATCTCCCTCTGGCGAGGCTCAATTCTGCATAGTTGTCCCTCGTTTAGCAGTTAGGATAGCCTTCCAATCTATAACAGTCCTCACCGCAAGATATACCACGGTCTCAGCGTAGTAGGTCTTGTCTGGAAAGTCTGTGTGTATTGGTGCGTCTGTCTAAAGAGTTGAGAGCTCTAGAGAGCTGTAAATAAGGTAGGAGCTAGGTGGAAGCTAGTGCACGTGACCACCCTAACACAGTCTGCTTCTATGATTATAGTGATATAGAACAATCGACGAGAAAGCGGATGAGAACTTCAAGCAAGGAGAAAGCCTCGCAGTTCTACGCCTCTCAAACAAAAGCTTTGACCTGTTCCTCAGTCCACTCCTAGAAATTCAGTCCAATCCCACTCCCGCCTTCGGCCTTGGACTTGGTTGCTGCAAGGAGGTCCTCTCGGATACCCATGAACCTCCCCCAAGGAGCAACTAGACAAAGTCAGTCTCATCTTCTCATGCAAACGTGGTCATCGGAAATGCAACTTACTCCACGCACCCGTCTTTTGCAGGGTGATCTGGAAAGACAGTCCCGAAAAGAGCTCAGTGTAAGCCCCGTAAATTGGGGGATTCAGGAATAAGTGTCTGGCAAAGAATTTGGTACGGCTGCCATGGTTCTCGTCAAGTCCGAATCGAGATTGCTTGGGTTCAACGGAATTCTGATGACATCATCTGCCTTGAAACGTTTTGCATACTCCACGGCATGCAGGTAATTACCCGCCTTGCCAACATTGTATTTATAGAGGCCGAGCTTGTCGACATAGTAATCAAGATTGTCCATTGGAACACCACCTTTGGGACTGCCGAACTCAGCTCAAGAGGACGAGACCCAAACCACTCTGACAGTTCCAATTGGTTCTGATTTGGCGGTGGATATGAGGACTGGTGTGAGGAGCTTGGTAAACAGAAAAGGGCTGATGTTGTTGACTCCTAGCTGGAGCTCGTTACCCTGGATCGTCTTGGAGCCTTGTTCGGGGTTCATGACACCAGCGTTGTTGAAGAGAACATGAAGTTTATTCTCATTGGCGAGGAAATGAGCGACGGATGCTTTGATCGTTGTCAAGTTGGCGAGATCAAGACGAAGGAACACCAGTGTTCCAGCTGAGTTCGGTGCCGCTTTCTTGATGTCCTCGATTGCTTTCCCAGCCTTCTCTTCAGAACGTGCAGCGATGTAAACTTTTCCGTTCTTAGCGTAGAGAATCTGGGCCAGCTCCTTACCTACGCCAGTGTTTGAACCCGTCACGATGTACACCTATTTCCTCTTTTAGATCTTAGGGAATGAACAAGTGGACAAGAGCTTACCTTGCCACGTAGATCTGGGATATCCTTTTCGGTAAATTGTGGTTTCGGTGGGAAGAATTGTGAAAGAGTATCGTGAAATCTTGGCATTGTCGGAATCTCTTGTTGAGAGTTCGAAGCGCAACACTTCAATCACCCTAAGCGGGAATTGAAGACGCAGAGGGTGGCTTGCACGTTATATGGCGACTCAAAATTGAAGTAGGCATATTCGTCGAGAATTCGGTACTTCAATTGGAACGAATTCCTGCCTCATCGCAGCTGGAATAGCAAAATGGATTGTTTTTGGCGTCTTGGACTAGGATCCGGAACCGGAATTAGTTGGAATTACGAATGCCGCAGGAGCAGGATTTGGTTCAAATACCCCGCTGAGCCCCCCACATTTCGCTTTCATTTTCTCATTAACATTTCGAAGCGACGAATCAACCTGGTATCCTGTTTGACCGTGAACTCAAAATGGAGCCTGCAACCTCGACAGGTACACGAGTGCCATATGGATGAGCATGCGTCAACTGTTCCCGCGTGGAGTGTTGTTGCATTTACCAGATTGGCCAAACCACTTGCGAAAGGTAAGCCGATGCCATGATGTTGGCAGCTCCTTCGTTACCATGACCGTGTGCTTATTCAGCGTCCTTGCTTGATCCCTTTCACCTCCTTTGCGGTGGCAATACTTACATCCTACAGGTGCCAACGTCTGAATAAAGAATGCCAGCCTGCCACTGCCATCCGCAAACGCAATGGCAAGAAGTCGCAAACCTCCAGGACGGCCCTACTCGAAGAGAAGCTAGATGGTCTGGTGTCTCTTCTGCCATCACAAGCAACGATAAATGGCACGCAGCTTGGTGTCCAGAAAGCTTTATCAGTCTTGTCCCCTCCGTATTATCCCACGCTAACTTCCAATGTTGCGCTGCCATCATCGTTGATCTGGGGCGAGCTTTCGAGGTATACAATATCAGATGCCGTAGCTGAGGAGAGCGTTGATAGATTTCAACATACCTTCATTCCTTTCTTCCCATTCGTCCATATCCCTGAGATTATGAGCATATTCGAGCTTCGTCCCCAGAAGCCCTTCCTGTGGCTCGTTATCATGTTTCTCACTACAAGATCGGTGGTGTTGCAGTTGGCCATGGCCAGCCGTATTCTTCAAATTGTTTCAAAAAGGATAGTGGCAGAGCATGAGAAGAGCCTGGATCTTTTGTTGGTACTCATCTGCTAGCTGTCCCGGTTAGCTGCCCTTCCTGTTTGATTCTGGAATACTGACGTAGATCAAGGATACACTACTACAAGAAGAACGGCTCATACCTGCTGATGTGGGTCCAGATTGCCGTGGCACTTGCTGTTGATCTTGGAATCCACGAACCCGGACCACAGGATTTGGAACCTGATTCATTGAAGTAAGACTGCACTCCACGCACCTTGACTGGATCTACACAAGGCATGGAAGAACGAAGAGCTCTTCTTGGGGTGTTCGTCATATCGTCTATGTAAACATTTTCGTGAAAGCGAGAAAAGTTGCTAACACAATCCAGATCGTGGGCGAGTCTAGGAAGATGGAACCACTTCACTGGACTCCATACATGGATGATTGTGTCAGCATTTAAGAAAAGAGAGGTTAACAGAGCTGGGTTTCGTGCTCGCCCAGCAAGCCAAATCTTACGAGCTCTCAAACCAGATCACTAATCAGGCTGATGAAATCTGGCCATCGACAGCATACTTTGTGAAAGCAATGCAGATGCGGCTCCAAAATTTACGGCAGAACTTGCCAGCAAACATGCAATCGAATAGTGAGTAGTAGGCAGGCCATCCAGACTCACTGCTGACGCAGAGCAGGACTGGCGTTGTTTTCTTTGTATATGACGGAAATTCTGAGTAAAGAAGCTATTCTACAAAGACCAATACTTCAAGAGGCGCGCTTTCGGAGACTGGAAGAATTGAACTCGCTATTAACGACAATCGAGCGGTGGTATGAAGTGTTTCATCAAATACCTCTTGTCGAATGCATAGGCATTCCATTCGGCATTTTCGACCAGTTCTCACACTGTCTCATCAAACTCCTATTCAAGCTTAGCACCCTAGATGAGCCAGGGTGGATACAGAAGAAGTGAGAAAGCGAATCAACATACTTGATATCCTGGAAGGTTTTGCTCAAGGATTTGAGGACCTTCCTAAGACTGCGGGCTTGGTGGATGGTGTTGGAGAGAGCGGGGTCTTTTTTAGAGCACCCCCAGTCCTCCGGGCGATGAAGGACAAGTTCGCAGCAAGGTTGAATCCCACAACTGTACGAACAGTCGACGGACCTTTCAATTTTGACGTCTCGGAGGATTTCGCGATGTACTTTACAGATGAGCAATGGCTGCCGGAAATGTTTGGCTCTCTGTGGGACCTTGAAATACCGCAGTAATGCCCTTTTCAGTGAAGATATAGAAGCATGCATGAGAATGGAGAAGCCCGAGAGATCTGATGATGAATGCAAACGAGAAGCGTGATGTTTTTGAAACGAATTGCAACACCCAATCGCACTGGTATGAAATGTGCACACATGTATGAATCAAAGAGCTTGAGCGCTTGCCGACGAGAAGAAAGCTTCTGTGAACGTCTTTGGAAGACGCAGCGATGGTCTGATCATCTCGATGTTTGAGTCAAACCAGGCTTGCGTGTAAAATGAGCGATTCGGGGTTGTTGCCTGCATATGACATCAGTTTTTGCTTTCTGCATGAGAACTCCGCACTGGGGCCTCGAAACCCCATAACTGCGTTTCCACCAAGAGAACAACAGAGCACGGTCATCCTCATGAAGATGAACAAAATCAGCGTTATTGGTGGCCGAATGTGTTTGGAAGACTTCTCTAGCTCGAAGAACAGGGTAATCTGTGAGCAATCATCCGCACTTTGGGCAACATTTGCGCAGGAACGCAGGAACAGACTCCTCATTTGACCGTGATTTGAACTCTCTGGGACAGACAGCATATCTCACACCACTCTCCTCGGCCCAGATTCTAATTAGAACCTTCTCTTCTTGACGCATCACTCACTTTCAGTCCTTCGTCCAAGTCCGTTGCAATGGCCCAATCCGTTCCAATCATCAACATGTAGGCTCAATCCCTCTTCGCCATCACGCTAGTCGAACTTACTGCTACTCACGCAGCTCCCATTGTTGTTCCGGGCTAGGACTTCGTCGAATTCGACAGAAAGGTGATGTTGCGGTCTTGTTGTTTACTTTGCCAGCTGAAAGTCATCAACCAGCCCAACGCGATAAGCTTGGCGGCAGATCTTTTGGGCGCGTTTCCAGCCGAGGGTCACCAGCTAGCTGAAAGAGATATCACCACAGGCTTTCTCAATGCTCTGCTAGCAGGGAGCCATCAGCAGGCCGAACGAGTCCTTGTAGCAAATCTGCTCTCAGCATTTCCAGCAGAGAATCATTAACCGGCCGAGCGAGATGTTAATGCTGATGTTACTTCTATTCTCGCCACGCTTCCTACGGACCACTTCAAAGGCTGAGCTCGGAGCGAGAGAGTGTTTCGGGGAGACAGACAGAAGGAAAGAACGAGCTGAGGTGAGCGCGGGCGAGAAGAACGCAATAGGAGGTACAGAAAAAGAGAAACTTGGTTTAAATATCAATTCGCCTAGACTCGATAGGTAATTGGGGGAGGGGACCTTCATTTGTACGTAGCCATTGCATCGATCCGAATCTTACTCATTTGAGCTTGGAACGCTTGGTGAAAGACGAGTGAGATTTCTCACGATATTTGAGGACCATTAAAAGTGCAGGCGCCTTAGACGCTATTGCCAATCGACCCGGTAGCAATTGCCCGTGCGGTGACGATAGCTCCTTCCAACTGTTGGCTGCTGTATATTCCTCACGAAGCCCTGATATCTCGGACTCGGAATCAGGAAGCCTTGAGAGACATGCCCGTCGACCAAAATGTAGTATGTAGGGGTATGAAAATGCCTCAATCCCGCCAAATGCAATGCAAAAAGCCACAAGAGGATTTGTGGGTGTGTATGGAGGCCCATGGATATGTAGGTATCCGCAGATTGCGATTCATCATTCCTAATCCTCCAAAACCCTAATATCGTGTGTGCCCAAAAATCCGGGGTATCGCTGAGGGATTTTCGCATCGATGATGTAATCGAGATCCCGTGACAGTGCACCACCCTAGCAAAAACACCAAAAAAAAATGCGTAAATTTACCCTACTATCATCACTTCAACTATAAGTAAAATCGATAAATCAATACTTGTAATCTCCGCAATAAAAACAATCAAAAACGAAAAATTTAATTATACTAAAAAAATAAACAAAAAATTTAAAGTTCATTATACGATTATTATTAAAAGATTAAAAAGTATTATTAAGATTAAATAAAAAATTCAATCATTCTATTATTAAACTTTTACTAACGAATAAAAAAAGTTTTTAATCACTCAAATTAATAAATTTATAGATCGAGAAATACTTTCTATTAATCAAATAATCAAGAATTTTATAAAAGAAATTAAAAAAATAGCGATTAAAAAAAATTAAATCGATTAATTTATTTAATATTACAAATTTAGATTTAAAAATACTTATTTACGAAATATTAACAATTTGTACTTTTTTACAAAACAAATAAAAATATTTATAATATTTTTTATACTAATAAAGTTTTTATTTATATTTGTTTTGATTTATTTAATATTTCAATAATTAATATAATTAGAATATTTAATTAATTTAAATCATCGAAAAATACTATATTATACCGAAAAATTTCTATAATTTCAACGAAAAAAAATTCTTTATTAGTATAATATATACAATAAAAAAAATTATAATTTTAAAAATATATAAATTTAATCGTATTATTAAAAATAAACAAAATAAAAATAAAGAATTTATATTTTTATTCGTTTATATATTTATTATTAATCGAATAATATTTCTATTTTTTATATACTAAAACAAATTAAGCGATTTATAAGATATTTAAATGTAAAATATAAATTCAAACGATAAAATATTTTTTATTACTTTGAATAATAAATAGAATAATAATAAATTTAAATTAATTTAATTGTAATAAATTTTTAAACGTTTTATTCAATTTATTAATTTGAAAATAAAACGATTTTTTTTAATTGATAAATATTTTTTTTATATTAATATAAAGTTTATTAATTAATATAATTTTTATAAAAATATTTTTTTAATTTTATTATTTTATATAATATATAAATTTCAATTTTTAAATATAAATTTATTTTAATTATTTTTTATAATATATTTTTAAAAATTGAAAAAATTTATATCGAATAATAAAAATCTAATTATTATATTTAAACGTTTTTTTTATTTACTTTTTAAAAATATTTGAAAAATGTTTTTTATACATTAAAATATTTAACGTATATTTAAAAAATTTAAAATTTGATTTATTGATTATTTTAATATTATTTTTCAAATTATTAGATTTACGATTTATTTTAATATATTAATTAATTTTTTACGATTTTTTAAAAATACTAAAAATATTCGTTATATGAAAATCGAGTATAATAAAAAATTTAATATCGAGAAAAAGAAAATAATAAATAATATATTTAATATTATATTGAAAAACTTTTTTAAGATTTTCATTTTAAAATATAAAAATCGAAATTTTTATAATATTATTATTATAAAGTAAAAAAAACATAAAAAAAATAAAAAATTAAATTTAAAAAATAAAAAAAATAATAAAATAAAAATATAATTTTTATCGAAAATAATTAAAATAGTAATTTATTAGATCGAATTAAAAATCAAAATTCAATTGAATTAAAAAACTAAAAAAATTAAAAAAATTGTAAAAGTAATTAATGTAGAAAAATAATAGAGTACAAAGTAAAAAAGTTCAATCGTAGATTAATTCGTTTTAGTCAATAGATTAGATTTATTCGAAGTAATTTGTAATTCGTAAATCAATTAATTAATTAATTAAAGTAGAAATAGAAAAAGTTATTGATTAATTTATAGTAAGTAAAAACTTTTTATGTATTAAAAAACACGTAATTAGTACTGTTTTCGAAATTAACTATTTATAAGGATTTTTGAAAAAAAAGTATATAGTTTTATTATAATCGTTTTTTTATATGATAAATTTGTTTCGAGTCTCGAAAAAAAAAGCTAGAAAAAGAAAAAAAAATTCGTTTTAAGTAAAGAATTCAAAGTTCGAGATTTTTTAAATTATCGTCGTTTTTTTTTAAGAATTTAATAATTTTTTCAATATTTTTATTAGTGTTAAATTCTTTTGTAATTTGTTTTCTTTTTTCTTTAAAACTTAATAAAAAGAAAAAAAACAAACGAATTTTAAATTTAGATTTATTATTAGAAATAATTAGATATTTTTGATTATTTTTTATAAACGCTATTAATTTCTTAGTCTCGTATTTAAAGAAGAATTTATTACTAAAAAAATTTTTTATTTTTTTTATTTTAAAATATCGAAAAATTAATTTGATTTGAATTATAATTTGTTTTTATTAATGAGTATATAAATATTTATTATTAAACGAGTTTTAATAGTTTAATTATTGAGAAATTTTATATCGAATAATAAAGTGATTTAAAAGTTTCGTATAATAAATTATATTGAAAATTGCGTCGATTTTTTTAAATTGAATATTATTGAGAAAAGATTTATCGTTAGAAAGTTTTTGAAATCGATTTTCAAAAAAAGTTCGAAGTTTGTTATGAACTTTTTTGAGTTTTTCGTAGATAGTATCGTCGATGATTTTTTCGCTAGTATTAACAAATATTAAATTCACGGAAAATGAAATAAAAAGATTAAAGTTTTTAAAATTCTCGGTGTATTTTCGATCGATAAAAATCTTTGTTTTGTAGACGTACAATTTCAATTTTTGAAATTCTTTTTTTACAATGTTTAATTGAATTTGTTTCAAAAGATCTCTAATTAAAATTCGATTTTTAGTACTAGAAAAAAGATTTATTTAAGTAGTTTTTTTAAAGAATCGAAATAATTAATTTATTGTTTTTTTATAATTATTAAATCGCGAATAAATTATTTGAAATTTGTTAGAAAAAAAAAATTTAACGTATAATAAATTTAAATCTTAGAATATATTTACTTTTTTTTCATAAAAGAATTGATCAATTTTGTCGTTTTAATAGAGTTTAATAAATTGAAAAAATGTAATAAAATAAAAAAAGTAGTTTTTAAAAAATCGATAAAATAATAATTATAATTTGAAATTCGTTTATAAAAATTGAACGATAAGAAAAAAGTACGTATTGTATAAAAGAAAAAATTTATTAGAAAAAATTCGTCGATAATAGAATTTTAGTATATTAATTTCTTTGAGAAAAAGCGATAAAATATTTTTTTTTTTTCGTTTATTTAAAAAAATTTTGTAAAGTAAAAATTATTGCAATTTTTAAATTAATAAACGATTTAATCGAGAAAATAAATATAAAAACGATAAAAACTCGTAAGAATTAAAATCGATTTTTCGTTAGCGTTTTTTATTTATATTGAAAAATAGTAAAAATATTTATAAATTAGAAACGAGTATTAAAATAAATTTAAATGAATTAAAAATTTTTTTTTTTAATATACAATTTATAAATTTTGAACAATTGTATTTTTATAATTTCAATTTATTTTTCATCGTTTTCAAAGTACAAATCGAGATTTTTACAAAATGTTATACAATAAACTCGATAAAATTGTTTAATAAACGAATACTTGTAAACATTATAAATAGTATTTAAAATTTTAATGCGATTAATAAAATTCAAAGTATTAAAAAAAGCAATATTTGATTTTTAAATATCGTTTATATTGCACGTATAATCAATTATCGAACGTATATTATTTAATTGAAATTCACGAATTGATTAAAATGAAATAATATTAAATTGTAATAAAATAATAATAATTTTGTGTTTTTTTAATATAAATATAAATATATTATAATATTTTTTATTATTAATAATAGATTTCTTAAGTTTGATTAGTATAAAAATCGAAATAAAAAAAAAAGTAAATCGAAAAATTTGAAAAATTTAAAAAATTTAAAAAAATAAAAAGTTTTATACGAAAGAATTAATAATAATAATATTGTTATTGTCGTTATTATTATTGTCGTTATTATTACTAATTAATAGAATTATTTGAAAAAATGAAATATTGATATTAATAATTTTTTGAGATTTGATACTTCGAATATTTATATTACTAATAATAACGATCGATTATTTTTTAAATTTATTTGTAAAAATCAAAAAAAGTTTTTTAATATATTTTCTAATTATTAAAAGTTTACAAAAATAAAAAATAAAATATAATTTTTTCAAATTTATTTTATTTAAATTTATAATTATTAAATCGTTACTCGTATTTTTTAAATATATTAACGTTTTTTTATAATCGATAAATCGAAAAAATATTTTTGTAAATAGTATATTACAAACTTTGTTTTTTTCGATAATAATTATATTAATAATTCTAATAATTTCACGAAACGTAAAACGTTTTATACGAAATATTTATTCGAGTTCTTAGTATATATATTTACTATAAAATCTATTAATAAAACTTTCAATAAATTATTAAAATATTTAAACTCGAAAAAAAGTTTTTTAATTATAACGTTTAAATACATTATCAAGAGTTTTGATCAAATTAAATCGAATTTATTAAAACGCGATATACAATTTTTCAATTTTGTTTACTTTAAAAAGAAAGTTTTTATTCAAAGTTATATATTGTTTTAAAATTTTTCTAGAAAATTTTAAAGTAATACTATTTTTAATTTTTATAAATTTATTATTAATATTATTAATTGTAATTGTTTTTTTTTTAAATAATAATTTATTAATAATCTTTTATAAATTATTGAAATCGCGTTATACGATTTGTATAAACATATTATAATTATTTTCATTTTGTTTTCTATACGTGAAATTTGTATTTTTAAAATTTAATAAAATATTTTTTTGAAATATAATAATAATATTGTAAAAGTTTCGAAAATAAAAATTGAAATTGTAAAATTTGCGCGTAAAAAAATAATATAATAAATTAATCGAATTTTGAAAATAAAAAACGTATAAATTTGAAAAAAAAAAATTTACTAATAAAATCGAAAGAAATTATAAATTTTTATATTTGTAAAAAAATTATACAAAAAAAATAAACAAATATTTTTGCGTTTTAAATAATTAAAAATTACGAGATTTGTTTGTTTTTACGAAAAAAAATTTTAAAAGTATATTAATATATATAATTAAAATATTATAATATTAATTTCGAATAAAAAATTTTAAATGTTTTAAATAAATAGTTTTATATTGATTTTTTATAAAACGTATTAAATGAATTTTAAAAGAAAAAAAATAAAAAAAACAAGTATTTATAAATCGTTTTTATAAAAGAAATATATATAAATTTTTGAAAAAAATCGTCGTAAAATGTTTAAATGAATAAAGTATATTCGATTAATAAAATTATTTATATATAAAGTAATATAAATTAGAATTTTAAAAAAATAAAAAAAAAAATAAATAATATTAAAAAGAAATTGTAGTTTTTAAATTGATATAAAATTGAAAAATTGTAATTAAAAAGTTTTGAAAAAAAGAAAAAAGAAAATTGAAAAAAGTTTTTTTATAAATTATAGTAAATATTGTATTAATAAACGTTTGTATAATTTAAATACAATTAAATGTAATCGAAATATATTTAAATATATTGAAATATATTTAAAAATATTTGAATATATTGAAAAATGTTTTTTGTGGATTTTAAAAACTAGAATTTTTTAAAAATTTTTAAAAAAAAAAAAAATAATATAATTTTGTTTTTTTATATAATAAAATTATTCTAATTATAATAAGAAAAAAATGAAATTTTCAAAGTATAAATAAAATTTGTTAAAATAAATAGAAATATTTTAAAGAGAATCGATAAAAAAATAAAATCGTTATAAATAAAAAAAGAGAAAATAATTTTTTTTCAATTAAAAAATTGTTATTATTTCGAAGTTTAACGAGTTTTTTTTATTTATTTAATTTTCAAAAAATCGTATATATTTATTTCTTTCGATTTCATTGAATTTAAAAATACGAATTATAATTTTAATTTTTTTTTCAATTTTTTAAGTGTTTTATTTATTATGAAATTTTTTAATCGCTTTTTTTTTTATATTTGTATTTTTATTATTATTAAAATTAATAAACTCAATAATATTCTCGTTTTTATTATTGTTTAAAAAATTTCAATATTTATTTTTTTTAACGAATTTTTTCAAGCGATTTTTAGTATATAATTTTCAAATTATTGTTTCGTTTATTTTTTCGAGTAAATAATTTTTTTTCAATTGATTTATTTAATAAATTCAATATAAATTTAATTATTTGTACAATAATTTAATGTTTTTAAATATATTTTAATTAATAAATTTAATATTATATATTAAAACGAAATTTTTTTCTCGAATTAATTTTTTTTATATTTAGTAATAAACGTCGAAATATATTTAATTTTGTTTGTAATTATACTTTTTTTTTAATTTCGATTTTTTTATATTTTCGTTTCGTATTTTAATTTATTTAATTGTTGGTTTAAAAAATTTCACTCAATTATATATTTCGTTTTAATTAAAAATTCTTTAAATAAAAAATCGAATTTTAATAAATAAAATAATTTTTTTATTATAGATGATATAAAATAATATATATTTAATTAATTTATAAATAATCGTTTGATTCGCAAAAAAAACAATTAATAAATATTTTAATTAGTTTTTTTTTGTTTTTTTTCGTTAAAGTAATTAATGTAATAATAATAAATTGATATTTTCGTTTAATTATTTTATTTGTTTTCAAATTGTATATAAAAATAATAATTTATTTGATTTTGAATTTGTTTAATTTTTTAATAACAATTCTTTTGAATTCGAGTTTTTTATTCAATTTTATGTGATCGAAAACGTCGTATTTACAAATGATATTATTATAAATAAATTTGATAATTTTTTTAGAAATCGAATTTTTTATTAATTTAATTTTAATTTAATCGAAAAAGTTATTTCGTATTATAATTAAATTATCGAATATTTTATATTACGAGAGTTTAATTATATTTATTTTAATGTAATAAAATAATGAAATTACTTTCTAAGAATATAAAATTTTCTCGTGTTTTTTTTTGTTTTTGTATTAATAATCGTTATAATTTACTATAAAATTTCGAACGTTTTTATAGTATTTTTTTTAATAATATTAATTAATTATTCAATAATAAATTTTTTTTTTTTTAATATATTCGAATTTATTATATAGTTTAATTATAATTATTATACGTTATTTTAAATCGTTTAAAACAAATCGAGATAAATAAAATTTAATAGTATTTTTTTATAGTATTTTGTTTTAAACGTTGTAATCGACGAATTTTCGAATTAATTTACGAAATTTTATTTTCGAAAATTATTAAATACTAAATAATATTTTAAAAATAATTCGAATAATTATTATCAAAAGAAAAAATAATATTGTTATCGTTGTTATTATTTAATAATTTATTAATTTTAAAAAAAGCGATTAATATAATATATATAAAAAATGTAATTGATATCGAAAATTGAAAATTAAAAATATTGAATTTAAAGAAATTTTCTTAAATTTGATCTAATAATTCAAGTAAATATTCTCGTTTTATATATTTATTTTTAATTATAAACGGTTTATTTTTAATTTTTCGATTAATTTTACGTTTTTTAATCGAGATTAAAATTATTTTAATATAATTAAATTCGATTGTAATAAATTTATCAATATTTGTTTTTTTTTTTGAATTATCGTTTTTTATTCGCGGTTTTTTAAATAATCCGTTTACAATAATATAAGTATTTTTTTTAATATATTTGATTTCGAAATCGAATAATCGTATTTAAATAAATTAATAAGTAATTAAAACGTTAAAAAAATTTGTTATTATTTGATTTAATTGAACGACGAATGTATTAATATTCGTTTCAAAGATAAAATAAACGTTATATAATTAAAATTGTAATTTGTAAAAATATTTTAAAATTTTTCAATATTTTTTTTTTATTGTATTATAATTTTATTTAATAGTATTTTAAAGTTTTAATTTGTATCGAATTATTTATTTTTGTTTTTTGTTATTATATTAATCGAATATTTTTTTATATTTTTATTAATTAGTATTAATATTTAAAATAATTATTTTTTATTTATTTGTAAAATCGTAATAAATTTTACAAAGTATTGAAATTGTTATAAATTTGTTTTATAAAAATATTATAACAATTTTTTGTTTTTTTTTTTATTCGAAAAATTCGTTTTTTTTTAATCAATTGATATAATAACTTAATAATAATATTAAAATATTAAATTTATATTTTGTAATAAATACAAATTTTAATAAAAACTTTAATTTCAAAAATATTATTATATTTAATTTATTTTAAAATTTTAATAATTTTTATACTTTTAAAAAAACACTTTTTAAAATTACAAATAAAATCAATAATAATTATTTCGTTTTAATAAAATTGTAATTTGAATTTTATATAAATTTGAATTCTTTCGATTCGATTTAACGTTTTAAATTTTAAATGTATTTAAAAACGAATCGATAAATTTTTAAAAATATTAATTTGTTATTATAATTTGTATAAAGTTTTTTGATTTTTATATTATTTAGAAATAATATTGTAATTTTAAAAAATACGTTTTTTAAAATTATTATAATAATTCGAACAAATTGAATTATAAAATTAATTGTTTTTTGAGATAATATTGTTATTCGTAGAAGTTTTAATAGAATTATAAAAGTAATTATATTTTTATTTTGAACGTTTAACGTGAATTGATTGTATTTAGAAAAAAAGTTTATTAAAAAAACGTAAAAATATTCGATAAACTTTTTAAAAAATTTATTTATAAAAAAAAATATATTAACGTTTTTTAAAGTAATCAAATTTATTTTTATAATCGCGTTAATTAATCGATAAATTTTAACGATTTTTTTCGCGATTAAAAACTATAAATTTCGATAAAAATTATTACTTTTTTCGAGTATTTCGCGATTGAATCGTTTTTAAAACATTTTTATTATAATTGGAAATAAAATTTTGAAACAATAAAAATTCTTTTTTTATTACGTCGTATATTGAATTGTTTTAATGTAAACAAATAAATTAATATTTTTATAGATTTTAAAGATTTTTTTTTAATTAAATATTATTGTTTTTTTATGATTAAATATTATTTTATCGAATATTTTTTTTTTAGATTTTTATAATCAGTTTTCGATAAATAGAAATGTTAATTATTTAAAAATAAATTGTAATTTTTTTAATATTGAAACAATTCGCGATAATAAGTATTTTGTATATTTTTTAATGTATTTTTAAAATATTTTTTACGTTTTAAATCGTTTGAATTAATTTTTTCGTTTTTTAAAAGTTTTTTTAATTTCGTCGATTAAATCGATAAATCGTATTTTTTTGAATTTGAATTTATATATCGTATTAACGTTCATATTAAATAGTTTTAAATTGAAATTGTTTAATAATAAAATTATTTTTTTTATTCGAGTTTTTTTTTCGTTTTTATATTTGAAAATTTTTCGATTTCGTTTTTTTTTAATAAAATAAAATAATTAGCGTTTTATATTGTTTTTTAAATATTTTTTTATAATATTTACGTTTGAAAATAATAATATTATTATAAAAAAATATTTTTTCGTTTTTTCGTTAAAAACTTTTTTATTTAAAATTTTATTTATTTTTTTTTTATTAAAAAAAAAAACGTTTTATAAAAAATCGAAAAAAATGATTTTGTTTTTTATATTGTTTTATTTATATTTTTCTTTGAATTAATAGTATTTGTTTTAATTGTATTTATTTTGTATAAAGTAATATTAAAAATATTTAATAAAAAATTAAAAATAAAAAAAAATTTGTTAAAATATGAAAATTGTTTGCGAATTTTAATATTGTATTATTTTTTAATAATATTAATATTTAGTTTTTTGTATTATATTTTTTTTTTAATATTTTTTCGATTCGAGAATATATACGAATATAGCGATTTTTAGTGATTTGATATAAATAAATTTTCAAGAGAAAAATAATTATAATTATATAAATAAAATTAAAATTTTTAGAATTTTGAAATATATTATTTTACGAATTATTATTTTTATATTTAATTTGTATTTTTATTGTAACGACGAATAATTGTTTTAAAAAAATCTTTTTTATATTATTTACAAAAAAAAAAAAAAATTTTATATTCGATTTCGTGTTTAATTTTTATTTTTATAATCGTTATTTTAACGAATTCGAAGTTTTGTTCAATAATAATAAATAATTAAAAATTTTCAACGTTTGTAATAATATTATCGAAGTCTCGAATTATATACGTGAAAATAATATAGTATTTCGTTTTAATATTTAATATTTCGTATTTTTCATTTGAATTAATTAATTTAAATAAATTGAAATATAATTTAAAAATAATAACAATATATTTTCTTTTAATTAATAACGAGAAATCGATTTTCACAAAATTAATTTCGAGTATTATAAAGTTTCTAATAATAAAAATAAATTAATTTGTTTTTTCAAACATTTTATAAAAACTTTAAAAAAACTATTTTATAAAATCAACGATTTTTAATATTTTTTTTATTATAACGATTTTAATATCTATTAAAATCAAATAATAAATATTGTTTTTTTATTATTAATTAATAATTATTATAATAAAATTCGATATTTTTAAAATATTAATAATTATTTTTATTTTTTTTTGAATTTTTAAAAACGATACTATATTTTTAAAAAGTTTTCACGATAGAGTTTCGTTAATAGAATTATTATTTTTAACGTCGAATTATTGTCTCAAAGTTTTATTTTTCGATTAATTTACGTTTATTTTCTTTTATTTTTCGTTTTAAACGCTTTGTAAAATTTATCGTTATAATTCGATTTTTAAATACTTTTTTTTTGTTTTTATTCTTCGTTAAAAGTTTTCTCGTATACTTTGAATTTTATTTCTCGATTTATTTATTATTATTATATTTATCGTTATTATATTTACTAGTAATTTTTCGTAGAATTTATCAATAATCGCTTTATTAAAACTTTAAACGTTAATATTATTATCGTTGAAAATATATAACGATAAATTCGATTTTTTTAAGATTTTTTTATTAATATTAATTTTATTCTTTTTTTAAATAATAAATTAAATAGATTTTTAGATTTTCTATACATTTTTAAAGCGTTTATCGAAATCGTAATCAAAATTTGTTTTAGTTATTTGTTTTATAATTTGATTATATTAATATCGATTATTTTTAAGTATAAATAATCGCAAAAATCGATTACGATTTTAAAAATTATAATATTATTAATCGTTTTTTCAATAGTAATATTTATAATTAATTAATTCATTTATAAATAAATAGTAGTCTACGAAAAAGTAATTAATAAAAAGATCGATTTTTTCGTTTTTTATTCGTTTGAAATACTTGAAATAATATTATTCGTTTTATTGATCGTTATATATAGTATTAGTTTTTATTGTATTTTTTTAAACAATCGATAATATATTTTACGAAAATTCAATTAATATTAAATTATATAAAATTTTATATTCACTTTTTTTTATATTATTATATTTTTCTCGTTTTTGATTAAAATTTTTTTTTCGTTTATATTCTCGTAAAAAAATAAATTAATTTTAATTTTAATTGATAGAGATTATAATATTATTCAATTTTTGAAATATTTTTATAATATTAACGTTTAAAGCAATTTTTAAATCGTTAAATAATACGAAAAAAAAAAAGAATTTTTTTAGTTTTTTAATAAAATCGTTTATTTGAATTGAAAATTTTAATACAAATATTTGTCGAATTTTTTAAATTTAAATAATATATAAAATCGAAAATTGAAATTTGATATAAATTTTTTTAATAATTATATACATTTTTTATTGAATTTTTTCTATAAATAATTCAAATAAAACAAAAAATAGTAAATTATTAATTGTATTTAAAATTATTTTTTGTATTACGATATTTAAATATTTTTATCGAATTTTCAAATATTTTAAATCGTTAGTTTTATTGTATTATCACTTTTTTTTTTTATATTTATATACAATAATTATTTTTTCGTATATTTTATCGTAATTATAAATAGATATTTCTATCGATTTATAATCGATTTCTTTAAAAATTCATTTTTTAATATATATTAAAAATCTTTTTATAAATTCGCGTTTTTAATATTATTTATTCAATTTATTTTATTTAATCAATTTTTTAAATACTCAATTAAATAAATTCACGTACGTTTTTATTACTAAAAAACTTCTTATAAATTAATCGATAATTTTATACAAAAATTCTATATTTACTCAATAATACTTTTAATCGTATTCGCGAAATTCTTTTTTTAAAACGTCGTAAAATTCTTTTTTTAAATAATTTTCAATATTGTACTTTAATATAAATCGAATTTACTTTTTGTAAATCGAATTAATATATTACAAAAATTGTATTTTTTTAATTTTTAAAATAATTTTATAATTTTCGCACATATTATCGTATTATTTTAAAAAAATCGTAATATTGTTTTTTTTGAATCAAAATACTCTAAAAATTTCAAAGAAAAATATTTGTAATTTTAATACAAATACGTATTTTTCAAAATTTTATATTTTTGAAAAATTGTTTTTATTGTTTATAAAAAATTTTCTAAAAAAAATCAATAATATAATTAAAATAAAAATATTTTTTATCGAAAAAAATAAATTTTAACGCGAATAATTTATTAATTTTAATCTTTGAACTAAAAATTGATTTAATAATCTAAAAATACGAATTTTCGAATTATTATTTTCAAATAAAATTCGTTTTAAAAATTAATTTCTATTTATATCGTTTTCTCGTGAAATTTTTTTTGTTTCAATTTTTACTCGAAATTTTATTTATTTATTCGTTTTAATAAAATGTATTTTTTAAACAAATACTTTTTTAATCGATTTCTTTCGATTAAAATTTCTTATTTTAATTTTTTTTATATTGTTTTCTAAAATTCGAAATTTATTTTAATTTTATTATTTTAATTTGAAAACGATTACGAACGATTCGCGAATTGCGATTTTTAAAAAAATTAAAACTAAAACATAAAACAATAAAACAATTTCATTTTTTAATATTATAATTTTTTTTCTTTTTCACATTAAAATTTTTTTTTTTATATTTCAATTTCCGTTAAAAATAAAACTAATTATCGTAAATAATTATCGCGAATTCTTTTTTTTCTTTTTTATATTCGTTTTAATATTAATTATTTCAAGTAATTCAATACGTAATTTTCATAAATCAATACTTTTTTACAATTTCGTAATTTCGTAATTAAATCATTTAATTTCGAACAATATAATCAAAACAAAAAGTTCTTATTAATTGATTTTCAATTTTCGATTTTTAGTAATTTAAATTTCTTTTTAATAACAATAAAAAACAAAATATACAAATCGCATATAAACAATTTTTAATAAAATTCACTAGAACAATTTATTTCTTAATATCGTTTTACTAATATAAAAAAACAATAAAATTCAAAATAAAAAAATTCAATCGTAAATCAATTTATTTTAATCAATAAATTAAATTTATTCGAAATAATTCGTAATTTATAAATTAATCAATTAATCAATCAAAATAAAAATAAAAAAAATTATTAATTAATTTATAATAAACGAAAACTCTTTATATACTAAAAAACACGTAATCAATATTACTTTTGAAATTAATTATTTATAAAAATTTTTAAAAAAAAATATATAGTTTTATTATATTAAAAAAATAAAAAAAAAAAAAAAAAAAAAAAAAAATAAATAAATCGTTTATTAAATAATAAAACAATTATAAAAAAAATTAATAAAAATTGTTTTTATTTTATTTATTTTACTATAAAAAACTTTCGTCGAATTTAAAAAAAAAACAATTAAACTTTAAATACTTATTTTGAAAACTTTAAAAACTAATATATTTTTTTCTAGTTTTTAGAAACAATAATAAAAAGTTATTTAAAGTTTAATAATCACATTAAAAATGGTCGTACCAAATTCAAGGTCAAAACAAATAAAACGTAGTAAACGTACAATCAAACTACTAAAAAAATTTAAATATAAAAAATAATTTTGCGCGATTGTATTTAAACGAATAGTAATTCTTTATTTCAAGTTTTAAGTCAATTAATAAAATGGTTGTGATTTTACGAAATTTTGAAATATAATAGTAATTTGATAAATGGGGATGCTTTTGACCGGGTGATGCTCGCTAACGGGAATTCGATTAGCTGTACGAGGTCGAGGATCCACGGATCAGGAGGACAACATCACTAGCAGCTGTATTCGAGTCTGGTAGTCAAGCATCGGGAGAAATAATTATCGGAGAGATGCAGAGCATCGAGTTCGTTCTCGTGGGAATTCGGAGATGGGAGGACGCTTAACTTGACTTCTCGAGAACTTGTTAACCCGACATGATGAGGCTATTGCGGCATTTCAGGAACTCGAACAAGGGAGCTTTCGATCTTCATAGTTACCCTCCTACAATTTCGTGTTGTCCAATGCAGAATAGGCCATCTGATCAACATCGAGATCGCAAATGGCATGTCATTGAATTGACGAAAGAGTGGTCGTCGCTTCAAGCTTATCTTTCAAGAAGGCTTTAGCGTGGCTAGTTACGAACATGTGGACAGAAGTCTGTGCGCTCAGCGCATTTTCCTCGCTAAAAAATGAGCTCAAGAATCAAAAATCCTTTTCGTCGCTTTAAAATTTGAAAATAACTATTTATAATAATTATTTATAATCGAAGGACTGAATATATAATTGATGAAAGTGTTTTACTTAATTAAAAAATTCTCAATTAAATAAAAATTAAAAAAGTTCCAAATTTTTTATAGGGTATAGTTGCTAGTGAAATGCCCTGAACGCACAGACTTTTGTCCACATGTTCGTTAGCGGCATATGCACTATCAGCCAAGACCGTTAGGGGCATGGGGCATTCTGGGGACTTAACGCAAAGGGATGTTCACAACAAACATCAGAAGCACGCCAGGCATGCGATGAATCCGAGTGGCTCTCACAACCATGTGGTGTTTCGCTGTCGTTCACCTCTTTGAGGCTCTCTCAAGCCATATTTCAAGTTTCAGATGAGCAGCAGACGGTTGGTGCTCGGAGACGCTCCATATTATTTCCAACCTAAAAGTTTTTCTCCTTCCGCTCTGCTTCGCAGAAGACATTGCCTCTCCTCCAATCCTGTTTTGCATAGCAAAATATCTTTCCCAACATCCAGAACGCGCCACCACACCCTCAGAAGATTTCGATGACAGGGGTGCAGGCAAACCCCTCTTCTGTACCACCCAACGAGCAGCATTTATATTCTCCGAAATATCTTCACCGACTCACTCGTCTTATCACTTCCCCAGTCTTCACCCTTGTATTGGAGGATCATTCTGAGCTATCAATCTGGCATTTTGAATATCTGCGGGATTATTGGGTATGCATCTCTTCAAAATCGGTCGTGATTGAGGCACACTTCGATCTTCTTGCATGTGAATTATGCAAGCTTATATCTTCGCGAAATGTTGAGAGATAAGCCACTATTTTCACTCCTCGAGAAGGGTGTCGTCGATGGGAATGTGGGGCGCCATCAAATGCCGTCAGACCAATAAAGACCGTTCCATTGTTTGTTCAATATCCGTTATGTCTTACTCTATGCGCCTCGATCAAAGCTCAGACCTGATTGTGTCCTTGACAGTTGCATGAGAATTCATTCGCAGCCACCTCCACGGTTTTGATATGAATTTTGCGGTGTTGATCGTCGCCATTAGGTGGCGGAAGCCGTTGCAAACTCTCCGAGGGGGGCTTTTTAGCATGCATGTCTTGGGAGCTTATCCTCCTCACCGTGTTTCATTGGAAGTTTCCATTTATGAGATGAGTTCTGTAGCTACATTAGTTGATCTACACCGCTGCCGTCAGCTCGGGATGTGGAAAGTTTGCCATCCCACGCTTTCGTATTTGATATCTGGGTCACCCCCTTTGACTCCAGTGTTCATCTTCTTCTGTGCTGTCTTATTTCTTGTTTGCGTTTTGAGCCGTTGCACCGTTGCACCGTTCAGAGCTTCCTTCGTTCGCGTTGCCTTCAAACATCTGGAGATGGGATATGATGTGAAGTACGACGAGACCACACCTCTCATCAAAGAGATCGACATCCAGTCAGAGTATTCTGCTCTTCACACAGAATTCGAGCATCATTTGGGAGTATGGCAAGCTGTCGATGTCTATCGACCTGCTGTTTTTTGGTGCATTATCGCTACCTTGACAGTGGTGTTGAATGGCTTTGACAATGCTTTGATTGGAAGTCTCATCAGCGTCGAGTCATTCGCACAACAGTTCGGGAAGCCTTACGGTGATATATACGTTATTAGTGCTGCGTGGCTAGGAGCATTTAACTATGGTAGGTGGAAGGAATGGACCGAGTTACAAAGTTACTGACACTTTTCAGCTGCTATGCTTGGTGGTGCTACAGGTTCTCTTGGTGCTGGTATCTTGTACGATTCTCTAGGACCGAAGAGGACACTTGGATTGTGCATCCTTGGCTCGATTGGTGCAATCTTCCTGCAGTTTCTGAGTTCAACTCCTGCGGCACTCTTCTTGGGTCTGGTACGTAACCCACTTTGAAACGGCTTTTCATCCTTCTGACCGATTTTAGCTCGCGAATGGTATCCTCGTTGGGTTCTTCCCTGTCATCGCCTCAGCTTACATTGGAGAAATATGTCCAGTGGTGCTTCGTGGAATTATGGGCTCAATGGTCAATCTAGGATTTGTGGTTGGACGTAAGTGGATACCACTTTCTCGTGACCTCGCTAACTCTAACAGAACTCTTCGCCGCTGGACTTCTTAAGGCTGCAGAAAATATGGAATCATCGCGGGCATACAAGATGCCACTTGCATCTCAATGGATTCTTCCTCTCATTCTTCTGCTCTTCTTGCCTCTCATGCCAGAATCGCCATGGTGGCTGGTACGAAAAGGAAGGACACAAAAAGCCAAAAAAGCACTAGACAAGCTCTCGACCACAGCAGTGAACACCACCTACGCCCTCGCCAACATCGAAGAGACTCTTTCCCACGAGCAAAACTCTGGAGAGAAAGTCAACATTATAGATTGCTTCAAAGGAACGAATCTTCGACGTTTGATCATCGCGATCATGGCGTATCAGCTCCAGCCCCTCACTGGAAACGTGTTCTTCATCACTTACTCAGTCTACTTCTTTACGAACGCAGGACTCTGTATATCAGACGCCTTCTCACTGAAGCTTTGGCTGACTATTGCTGGATTCGTCGCGACACTTCTCGCTTGGCCAGTCATGTCATGGACAGGACGAAGACCAATTCTCATCGCTGGAACCGCGGCTCTCACTCTGACGATGCTCCTCATCGGCGTCCTCGATCTCGAAGTAATCCGCATCTCATCATCCGTCTACGCCCAATCAATGCTCATGGCCTTCGCAACTATAGTCTACGATCTTTCAACTGGTCCTCTCTGCTTCGTCATCCTCTGCGAGATTCCGGCACCGAGAGTGCGCGGTATCACGATCGCGATCGCTAGTGTCTTGACTTCCCTCTCTTCAGTCATCATCACGGTCTTGATTCCGTATGGTTTGAATATCGATGAGTTGAATTGGGGGGGCAAAGTGGGCTTCGTGTTCATGGTTCTGGGTGCGATGTGCGCAGCGTGGTGCTTTTTCTGTTTGCCGGAGAGTAAGGGGAGGACGTTTGAGGAGTTGGATGTCCTGTTTGAGAGGGAGGTGCCGAGTCGGAAGTTTGAGGATTATGATGTTTTGGAAGGGGAAGATGAGAGTGTTATTATGTTTTAATGTGAGATGAGTTTCATGATTGGCCGGTTTTCTGGTGTAAATTTTGGTTTTAGACGGGAGCGTACATTTGGCATTGTATTTGATGGCTTTGGTGGAAGCGATTTTTGGTGTAAATTCATAGAACTGAGAGGTGATGGAATACGAATGAAGAAGTATATCATAATTCGTTCCTTTAAATAACCTTACAGGTTTCTTAATTATTCTCGACCGCGAATCTTCTGTGCAACCTCTTTAGGCAGTCAATCACTATAACTTCAGCACGCCAGGCCAGTGTGCCCTATAAATCCAGGCTTCAATCACTAATCGTTCGGGAAGCTCAACGGAAAAACGAAACGCTGGTCCCCAACTTCATCTCCGAAAACTTCCAACCTCTTCACACCCTCACACGACCACAATCATTTAAATCACTCTAATACCCCCCGAAAGGTTGAAAACCCAACCTTATCGCAACACGGAAATGAAACTAAAACTAAAAACCAACAACAACACAGACCTCGTCTGCGACGCGTGTCGTCATCCGAAAACACGATGCAGTCCTACGGTAGCATCGAGTCTATAAACATCACTTTTTATCGATAATTATTAACAACTAGTTAATAAAAATGGAAATAATCCTATAAATAGGTTTTGTAAATTATTAAAATATAGAGTAAAAATTAATATTTATTAAAATTATATTAATAAATAGAAATTTATTTAAAATTTCGAAAAATTAATAAATATATATTAATTAAAAGTCGATAATTAAATTAATGCAAAAAACTTTCATTTTCAATTTTACGATTTATTTTTACTTTCTCATACACACATGCTCTCTCACTCACACACACACACACACACACATACACACACTCTCTCTTTTTCTTTCACTTTTTCTCTCTCTTTCTCTCTCACTCTCTCACTCTCTCTCTCTCTTACTTTCTCTCACACTCTCTCTTTCTCTCACACACTCTCTCTCACTCTCTCACTCTTTCTCTCTCTCGGAAAGCAGAAGTTGGTGAGGTGAGACTTTGGGGAGAGCGCTCGGGCATAGCACTAACGCGTCTATTATTGGTTAACGAGGAGGTTTGTTTATATAGCCTGTGCTGTCTTTTACTTTTGTAACGTGGCTTTTTCCCTTAGGTTTTCATTCATTCATTTATTATTTATTTATCAATCAAATGCACTTTTATCAATTGCATTCTTCGGACTGGACTGGACTCTTTGGACTCTCTGGATTGGACTAGAAGACTGGACTGGATGGACTGGGCTGGATGGACTAGATTAGATGGACTGGACTGGATTGGACTCATCAATCAGAAAGTAAGCGTTGCTCATTTTTAAAGACTTTTTTTAACTTTAAAGTTTAGATTTCAAAACGAGCGAGCGAGCGAACGAATAAACGAACGACCGATTCGAAGTGTTTTATAATCGAGAATATGCAGGCATATATGCGAAAGCTGGATTTGGGAATAGTAGCATATTTGGGTGTTGGCAAATAAGTAAGGAAATGGGGGCATTCTAGAATAGATCAGTTGATAAATATCGAATAGAATAAGCTTCAAAATCTCGATTTTAAGGTGCACAATTTGTTACGGCATTTTAGATTTTTTTGTTAATATTTGTCAAGTTTTAGTTTATAATATATCAAAAAGTGGTCGATATATTATAAAGTTTAAGTCTATAATTTATTGATTTAAAGTCAATAAAATTATTGAATATTTTTATATGTTTATAAACTCAATATTACCGTAGGGCGGTGATAAGCTGCACCTACAGGCACACACCAACAACCTTCGAGACGTATGCGACGCTATTCTTCTCACATCCATTTCGCTTAAGAATTCCAGAGATACTTCTGTCTTGACGCATCTAGCGCACACAGAAAGTCGTATCGAGGTCCTCGAAGGCCTGCTCAAGCAATCCGATGCATTCAGGGCCCACGGCGTGCATGAACCCACCAATTTCGACCTGGGAGAGTGTAGAATCACCGAACTACTCACAACAGCTGGACAGAAGACACTTCAGACTGGCCACGACTTCGCGTCATGTTAAAACTTCCAGATACCGAGCCATTACGTTTCTGAGGGCTGATGATCGCGAAGATGCCACCTTGACATGCTTGGTTCTTGAGCCCTCACGGAAGCAGGAGCTATCGGCTGTGATACAATGCGTCAAGAATTTGTAGGACGATAGGGCCCCTGAGCTGCCTGGCTTTTTCGTCGAATTATCCAGCGCCTTGCTAACCTCTCCTAGGAGCACAGCTGGGCGAACTGCACCAGAATGATGAAGCACACCTGCTTCTTAATCTTGGAGGCTGTCGTTTCCAAATCCTCTTACTTTCAAACCATCGCCGTATGTTATACATCCGATCTATTTGATTTCTTGCCTGGCTTTCATCTATCGGTTTCCTGTTCGATTTCCACTCCCTGCACTTTTCTCGTTGTGCGTTATTTTGTGGGTGCTTCTCGTTCCTTCTTGCCTTCTGAATCTGATCGGCCCTTCTGTTCTCGTCATCACCCCTCACGATTTTGGTTATGATCAGGATGATTCATCACTGTTTATGGAGATATGTCTTTTCGGATTGAATTATGTTGTTAAATGTCCCTCTCTCACGCACACATACACGTCGTTACCCCTGAATGGATGTGTCCCTCCATGACACACTCTCAAAGAGAAGCTCTGGGTGCACCCGAAAGCGTCTGTTCAAAGGCGCTCACAACATCGTGTTCATGGAGCCAAGCTGTATTGGAACCTTTCCCAGCCCTAGCTCTCAGTTCTTCGTCTGTCTCCGGTATCCCACTCAAGATCCTCGCTGCCTTCGCCTTGTTCGCCGCAAGCACCAGGTTGAGCAGTCGATCAGCATGTGGCTTGCGAGTAGCTTCGTATAGCTTCAATGCCTTGCTGATTTCATCTCCACTTGGTCTGCGTGTCGCTGTTATTGGGAAGACCCAGAGGATAGCCAGGGATAAAGCATATGCGTCGTCGATTGCCAGCGAACCCCCTGTAGCAAATGCTCCGCCGTGAGCATGTGCAGCATCACCTATCAAGGCCGCACGACCACCGAAGACCCAAGTTGGAAGGCTGGAGGCGCAACCGTAGTTTGGGTAGTAACGAATTGAGGGAGTGATGTTCGCAAGTGCTTTGACAATGGGGTTCCAGTCCTAGAACAGATCAGCACTTTATCTTCATGTATGCCATTTATGATTTACTCACAGCATACTTCTCTTTCAAGAGTTGGACATCCGCTTCTTGATCCCAGAAAACGTCTTTGAATTTTGCGTTTGGGTCTAAGGGATCCGAGTAGATCCCTCCTACGACGGTGTAGGTGTTCTTTCCTAAGCGGGATGCAAAGAAGTTGGTGTCGGGGCCCCACCAATGTGTCGAGTCTGGTGGGAGATCTGGAATAGAATCGACGAGAGAAGCATCAAATATGGCTCGGAAAGCCGTCTGTCCGCTCCATTTGAGCTGGAAGTCTGGAGCGAACGCTGTTCTGACTCCCTGAATTTTTGACCGTTAACATTGTTCTCCAACATCATGAGGAAGCACGTACAGAGCGGAGGCCATCAGCGCCGATCAAAACATCTGCATTAATAACATTCCCATCCGAAAACTCCAGTTTTACGCCATTTTGAGCATCTGCTGCTGCAGAGACCAGTTTCTTTCCAAGATGGACAATGTCAGGTGGGATATTTTCAAGCAATGCTTGATGGAGATGAGCTCGGTGATATCGAGCTGTATAATGCAAATGCTCCGAAACATTTTCATGAACATCTTGGCCGATCACCTCATTTGTTTTCCAGTGTCGGTAGATCATGGGTATCTTTGATGGGCCACGAAATGCTACCTCGTCCTCGATGACATTGTCAAGTCCTAATCTCTCTAAAGTGCGGAGGCCGTTGGGGCCAAGAGCTATACTTGCACCGATTTCCTTCAACTCAGACGCTTTCTCGTACAGAATAACATTTATATTGGGATGCTTCCGAAGTGCGATCGCTGCTGTGAGACCTGCGATGCCGGCGCCGACGATGGCCACTTGTAGAGTGAGCAACTCCGATTTGCTAGCCATGATCAAGGGAAGAGACTTCAAATATAACAGAAAGATAGACGGGCGACTTGAGGGGAAGTTGTATGAAGGTAAGTAAGTGGCAAGGGTATATATTTCCGATTAGGTCTTTGCTAGTGATTGGCGATTGATCGCTTCTGGGCCCATTCTCAGCTTCCATGGCTGCAAAATAGATCTACTGTGTCGCTCCATGGTACTGTGAATTGCAGCTTTCCGTGCAGGAAAACCGAGCTTGGTGTAGTAATCAAGCATGGCATGCATGGCGAAGCATTCGAAGAAAGCACGCAACTTATCACATGACCAGATCCCCTCATCGGATAGTGATTCGACTGGATTGATACCCTTCTCGACACGGAAGTATTTCCCAAATGGGTAGACCTCAAAAGTGGACCTTGTTCGAAGCCTCAAAGGTGAGCAGTCAAGTTCCCGATGCTGGGCCGAACCCCGATGGCAATGGGGTGGATACTAATTGCGTGACCATTCACCTTCTCGATTAGTTCAGATTTGGTGATTACTCCTCGCTGCTCTTGGCATTCTTGTTTTTATCAAGTACTTATGGCGCTCTGAGACAAGTATCTCTGTCATCGAGCAGTACATCCTACCCGCATCGCTTTCAATGTCTTCCAGATCAGACATTGGGACAGATTCGTCTGGTGACAAAGGCATTGGAAAGGACGAGTCGAAGTCTCCGGCTTCTGCTTCTGTTACTTCCGTTCCTGCAGTGCAAGTGCCAAAGGTTCCTACCCAATATGCCGACGAATCATACAAGCTCTTCTCTCAGATCCAAGTTGACGATCCGACGACCGAGGAAGCAAGAAACATTCGGAACAAATGCATTAAGTGGATATTACCATTCATTTGTATTGGGTACCATGTAATGTACGTGGATAAACAGACAGTAAGTCGAACTACCTTCAAGAGACAAAGCATTTCGCTGATGGCTTCAAGTTGGGGAGTTCGGCAATTTTGGGCATACTTAAAGACGCAAAACTCAACAGTAACCAGTATAATTGGCTATCGGTGAGTTGAGTTCGCCACAAAATTGCAGATATGAAACTTATAAGTCTCAGAGTATCTTCTACCTGGGCTATCTTTTGGCAGAATGGCCGCAAAACTGGGCTCTTCAGCGATTCCCTGTTGGGAAATGGCTAGCATTGAATCTCACGATCTGGTAAGTTTCCACGAAAGATAGCTGCATCGTATCATTGACTATTCAAGGTCCGGCTTTCTGTACCTTCATGCCGCTTGCCACGACTTTGCAGGGCTTTTTGTTATCCGATTTCTTCTAGGCATCGCAGAGGCTTGCGTAGTTCCGTCATTCCTCTTGATTCTTTCCATGTTCTTCACGTATGATGAACAGGCGGTGCTCATGCCATGCATGTGGGCCATTGGAAATTCAAGTCCGATCACGTCAGGCCTTCTCTCGTACGGTGTCTTGTTCATCAAGACGGGATCGTTCGCTCCCTGGAAATGGTTTATGAGTATGTATTATTTTCGCACAAAGGTACCAACGCTAACCTGATGTAGTCATTACTGCAACCTTGACATTAGCACTTGCTGCTGCGGTTTACTTTTGGTTCCCAGATAGTCCTTTGTCAGCCCATTTCTTGACCCCGAAAGAGCGTGCCCAGGCAATTCTTCGAATCAAGGGGAACCATTCGGGTATTGAGCAAAAGAGATTCAAGAAACACCAGTATGCTCTAGAACATTGAGAAGAGGAAGAAAACTGACAAGGGTCTAGATTCATCGAAGCGTTAAAAGACCCCAAGACTTGGATGTTTTTTCTTCACGCCTGGTCTCAAGAGATGGCAAATGGCCTTACCAATCAGTATTCACTGATTATTAATTCCTTCGGCTTCACAGTCTTGCAGACGACTCTTTTGGGATGTGTGAATGGGATCACTGCACTGGTATCTCTTGGCGTTGCAGCTTGGTTCTTGGCCTATACAAAGGTCCGTATCTCTCAGCCTGCTCTGCATCCGTCATGTTGACTTCGTCCAGAATACAAGAGGCTGGCTATCGTCTACATCGTATATTCTACCCACGATCTCCTCAATCTTGCTCTTGAGTATGTCAAGAATACCCTCTCTTTAGCAAAAGTTGACTTCATTTAGCTCTTCCATGGTCGAACAGGTGGGGCTTGATCACTGCGATTTGGATCAGAGCACCCGGTGGTATCCCATATGCTGTTGTGATGATTTGGGCGGCAAACTGTTCGGCGGGTCACACGAAGAAGACGACGGTCATTGCGCTTTATCACGTTGGATACGGCCTTGGAAACATTTTATCCCCGCAGCTCTTCCAACCACAATATAAGGTAAGTTCCTGCCTGGAATTAAAATTCATTCCCAACATTGCTCATATTTGCTAGCCACGCTACTACGTGACATGGGGAGTCATCCTTGGAGTTGCAAATGTGTTCCCAGCACTTTTGGTACTCTATACTCGTTACTACCTCAACAAAGAGAACAAACGCCGCGATGCTCTGGTTGCTTCTGGGAAAGATATTCAAGGGACGGGAGTCGTCGAGTCATCGGATGGTGAAGGACATTTCGTTGACCATGTGGTCGATAATAATCAGCTTGATTTGACTGATCGAGAGAATCTGACTTTCCGGTATGTTCTGTGAGGTGAGCACGCTTGGATAAGCTGGCTTCTCACGGCCCCTTGGCATGGAGATGTTGCAGGGAACTCTTTGAATGAGAATCTGTTGGCTCGCTAAAGCTCACTACTGACTGAAGTAGCAACCAGTAGAAAGACAGAATAGAACAATAAAAACAGAAGGGAAAAAGAAGTTCATGGCAGGGGACTTTATTGCATGGGTCAGATGATTCATTTAGCGCAAATTCTCTAAATTTTTTTTTTTTTTTTTTTTTTGGCTGCGGCAAACGGAATATGCCCTAACGAGAAAACCCGTGGCAATATTCATCGGTGGTTCCTTTAAGATCACAGCCCCAATGGCTTGAATTGCGGCAATACTGCGATTTACCTAGATGCCAACCAGTGTGAAAAAGAAATCCAGAATACTCTCTGTATACTATTTGTTAGAATGCAACTCAAATTGAGTCAAGAACAACTTACGAAGAAAGTGTGTTTTTAAACTTGTCTCCCACCCGCAATCACTGAGCGGCGAATAATTCCCACTCCAACCAAAGTTTCCAATTCCCCGGCTCTCTCTGGGGCTTTTCATGTTGTGCTCGGCTGGACATCTCGGCGGCTGGAAGTGCTGGTAGATACGAAGAAGTGTCCAGAAACTTCGCGAGATCGATCGAAAGCCCCGAATTTGTCTAGGTTTCACAAATTCTCTCTCTGGGGTGGGCAAACTTGATGCACCACTTTCTACCCGGATTGGTCGAAAACACGGCAATGGTAGTGTCAAGTACATCGACTATTTTGCCTATACCTGACGGCATCTTGACCGAAGTGGCACTCTCCTTGCTCAGAACTAGATCTTTGCGCCATGACTTCGGGACCGCAACATCATAAGAATCACATATTCTCATAATCTGTCGCGTATGCGAGTTGACCCCGCTCTCAATGCAGATGGCGACTGTAAAGAGGTGGACATTTGAGAATACTTCTAGATGCGCTTAAAGCTTTTGTAACAGACATGTTGTATACGCTGGTCATAAAATGAGTGTGTCTGGTGGCTAGCATCAGCACCTTCTCGAGGCCCGTAGCCTCGGTCACAACTCGCGACCATCCTATGCTCGATCGGATCAGAAGTGTATCGGCAAAGGGATTGAAGTAAGTTTTTGGTGGATGATCCCTCATACGACTTCCCTTTCCACTAAACATCAGGTTGAATTTCTTTAGAGCCCTCTCCCTCGAACGTCGACACACATGTAATGGAGCTGGGATATTGGTTGCGCTATACCATCCTTCTTGGTTTTTGCTGATATTGATAGGAACACATCTTGGTTCGTCGCACGCGTCATCCCATATCTGGTCTTCCAGCTCTCGAGGCAGCTTTTCGAAGCATGAGAATTCGTGAGGAATACTAGTTGTTGGTGACTGATCCGTACCAAACAGTAATAAAGTCTGGATAACGGTCTCGCTTTGATTTAGTACAATCAACGACGATTCTACTCCAAGCCAGATTGGCCATGACGCGATTTAACGTTATCGATACTATCGATATTATAAATATTCTCGGCTTTTAAAAAAATATATTTTAAACTTTTGTATAAAAAAATAATTAAAAAAAGCTTTTAATTAAATATTTTTATTTGTAATTAAAATATACTAAAAATAAAAATATTAAAAAAACGAATATTAAATAAATAAAAACAAATAAAAACGAATTTTTAATAAAAATTAAAAATATTAATTTTTTATATTTATTAAAATAATATTTTTTTTTAAATTTTTTATAATACGTTTTTTTATATAAAACTTAAAAAAGAATTATATAATAATATTTAAAATTATTAAATATAATTTTTTAAAATTGAAAATAAATATTAAAATAATATATAAATTTTTTTTTTTAAATATTTTTAATAAAAAAATACGTTTTATATAAAGTTTTACAAAAGAAATATTTTTTTAATGAAGTTTAAAAATTCGAAAAAAAAAAATTTAATATTAAAAATATTATTAATTAATAATTAAATTAATATAATATAATTCGACTTTGTAATATTATAAAATTGTAAAACGTGTTTAAACGTTTCGAGAAGAATTATTATTATAATACCAATAGAAAAAAAACAAAAAAGTTTTTAAAAAGTTTTTTTCATTTGTAACTTCCATAGGCCGGGACGTTGTAGGCCGTAGTTTTCACTTCTCGCCAGACAGGATAGACTACAACAACTGTTGTCAACACGCCTATTGGGGTTCGATTTTGATGCGAACATGGGAGGAGTATCGCAGAGGGTATTTGAGGACGTAGATGCGTGGAAGAGTATCTTAGCGTTTGGCATAAAGAATGTTGAGCGACAATACTAAGAGAGTAAAGGACGTGTTCTGTCTGGAGGTTTGGGGGGTGCGAGTTTGGCGAAGAACTGCTTGAGAGGGAACTGGTCCTAGCAGTAGATCCGCAGATCTGAATCGAGAGATATTGGCGTGAATTGAATCGAAGAGGACCGTAGAGTAGTTGTGTATTGCAGGAACCTTGATCGGCGTTCTCAATCTCCCAGCCTTGCCTAGATTTTACCGGCTCACTTTCCGTAGGCATGAAAGATTTCATGACGCCTTGCGGCACGGGATACGAATGCTTCTCTATTGCCTTCCAAAGGCTGAGATTGAGAATGATGGCCTCAGCTGACTGGGCATTTCGTAGATCGATATCGGCAGAAGATTGTACTTGTGACAGAGACAGTCTCTATGCCTTGAACATTGGGCTTCGGCACCTGCACATTTGGGATTGGGTCCTGAGTTGAGGAATGAAGAGAGGTCATGTTTTTGAAGTTCTTTAAAACAATCTTATTCGTACCGGAACAATTTTTCTTTCGGCCTTAACACCACAACATTCACCCTCTGCAGAGTGTCGATTTCTTGCGCCAGAAGAAGCTGGTTGGCAAAACTTGGCTGTGGTATGTTACACATGATTCTTCGCGTCTATGACGAGAGGCTGACGGAGCCAATATGAGGATCCCAATCAGTAGCCTAGTGGCCCTCGCAGCAGCCCTCCCAGCAACGCCCACACCCGCGCCAAACGATGCTTGTTCGAGCAGACTAGGTCCTGCAAAGCTTCAAAAGTTGCAGCACGGGCGCCTGTCAATATCAATCTTACCAAACATCCCCGGAAGCTTTGGCTCCTTGTCGAACTCTTATTAGGGTAGTCACGTGTTTAATGTTATATATATCCTCATCTCACCGCTAGACAGGAACGCACATTATGACTACACACTTTACACCCATACTATGGCCTTTGCCTGTGATAACTCTCGTCCGGGAGCAAGGAGCTGCAGTGACAAGAAGTGGGATTCGAAATGGCTTGGGATCACAATAGAACGTATTTGAGAGCGTTTCTCCTTTGCGACAGGAGGCGGAATGGGTAGAGCTACACAAAGGTGGTTGAGGAAAGAGGTTTGCGGCGAAGATTACAAGAAGTCTTGCCAATTGCAGTCGCATCAGCCATGGTGGTAATGGTCTCGGATAATCTATAGATCGAGAGATTTGGGAGATCTGGTCTTTGATTGTCTTTCTTGCTTTGCGATATCTCGTAACTACTACACGATTCTATACTTTTCCGCATACCCCTTGCCAACAAAATCCATCCCGTGTATTGATTCAATGTCTGTTAAGTCCATGGAAAACCGAATAAGCCACACATGTGCCCTAGAATTTCTATGTATACCTGGGCCACGCCTGAGTGAGAGGCGTCTCGCCGAACACGGATGTTGTAAACCATAACCCTTTATGCCGGCGTCAAAGATACCAATGTTCCGTACTTTGAGTAAGCCACCAGTGCATAGAGCTCGGTCCATGGCCTTGGATCGCGAGCTTCAATGTTGACAAACTTCTGAAGCAGTCTAACTGTAAGGTATGACGCTTCGGTCAAGGCAAACTGCTCTGTCAGATAATTAGTACGCGGAATAATTTTGCATTTCAAATACCCACGGCCAAGACAAATCCTAGGTCCACCATTGAATGGCAGGAACTCCTTTTGTTGCGTCAGCATATGTCAATCGGATCTCCTCAAACACCTACCCATCCTAATTTCAAGCCTTCCCATCTTTCGGGCCTGTACTCCTCTGTCTTCTCCCCGAAAAACTCTTCCCGTCGATGCATAGAGTACACACTGTAGTATACATGTGTCCCCTTTTTCACGAACATTGGCGACTGGCCATCCTCTCCGCCGCCGAGCGGCAATGTCGTGTCACATATCGCCTCTCTGGTGTTGGCAGGAACGACAGGCCTGAGACGAAGTGCTTAAGAAGTCAGCACTACAGAGTCTTACCCAAGGCTTGGAGACATACACTCATTAAGACAGTATTTCAAATACTTCATGTCCTTCAGCTCCTCATAAGTCGGCTCTCTCCCCCCAACATGGCTGACCTCTTCCCTCAGCTTGGCATAGATTTTAGGATGCCGAGCGAGTTCGAAAAACATGTTGCTCAACAAACTAGCTGTGGTATCTCGGCCTGCCAAGAGGACATTCAGAATCTGATCTCGTAATTCCTGTCGATCACCAGTCTCTCTTGCTAACTCATGAAGGAAAATGTACTGGGAGGTTTCTTCTGGGCCGGAGGCTTTTTGTGAGTTTCGAAGAGCGAGTGCTTCGTCGACGAAACGGTCGATGTAGGCAAAAGCTCTCTTTTGCGATTGGATGGCCTGAGGATTGTAGCGGAATTTCGAAAGCGCACCAAGGCGGATGTTATGTACGATGTCAAGGCAGGAGCTGTCATTGGGGGTTTACCGGTCAGCTTCGCTTCTTTGCCTAACCCGATGCTCTTAACAACAAATATTGACAGAACGTACTAAGTATACGACTCTACGAATTCGGCATCCGTGATATCGGCAGCTGTTGTGGTTGATGGACCGTCCAGTTGCATTGCATGAAGGGTATGAACGGAGTGACCAAACAGGAACTCGGTCGCGGTATCCATTGTGAATGCAAAGAATAGCTTCTGTAGATCCACGGTAGAGCCATCCTTGGGAATTGCTTTCATAAGTTGTTCAAAATGGGACTCCATGAAGGGAAGATGGCTGGCCATGTTGTATCTGGCAAAGCTCGGCCGCAAGACTGCCCTCGAATGACCCCAAAGACTCCCATCAGTGGTGAAGATGCCTTTGCCAAATAGTGGAACCATTGCATTAACTCTGAAGCTCGAAAGTTTGAAGTCTTCAAATGCAACAGCGAGGATCTGCCTGATGTTCCCAGGGTCTGTGGTGTGGATGGTGGGGTGGTGCAAGTGCTTTGCTGCGAACGTCGATCCGTATAATTGGAATCTTTCGTGAGTTCCGTCGAGGTAGCGATGCTTTTTTGCATTTTGTAGCGTCTTCCAGACAAAATCGATGGCAAGAAAGGGGTCTTTCAGTGGTACTCTGCATCGTGGCTCTTTGCAACCGTTCCTTTTTGCGAATGCACGTCTGGAGAGGTAGAGCTGGAAGCGCATGAGGCAAGTATAAGCGAGAAGAAGAACCAGGGGTATTGCGAGCATGTTGAATTGGATGAGCATATTGGATTCTAAGGTGGTGGCACGATCGTACTCCAAGGACGGGAAAGAGATCTTGTGAATAGATGGCTTTTGGTGGCCAAAGCATTGAATTGTTGTACTTTTATAGCACGTCACCAAGGCACCATTCATCAAAGGCCACGTGGGAAAAGTTGAAAACTCTTTCTGCCCGAGTTGTCAAGTCTATTTTTGTTGATCAGGAAGATTGTATCTCTATACCTATTTTTGATGCTGAAGCACAAGGTGGTTGACTCGTTGATAAGCTGCGTACGTTTCAGATCTCTACCCTATTCTATTTGAGTACTTAAGACAGGACTGGCTTGGGCATCCTGAGCCTAAAAAAGAATTGCTTTAAAGGCGAGGGAGACCAGCGTCAATGACCGCCCCCAAACCTTTCCATTTTTGGGAACTCGAGATTTCCAAACTCATACGTTCTAGGTTGTTGATTTTCTGAGAAGATAACCCTAATCAGGCTAAAGGGCCAGTTTCTATTCTTGCAGAGCTGGCCATAAGCCCTAACCAGTCAGAAGCAGCCCTACGCCTTAGTCAAGTCCTTTGTCGTCGTCAATAAAAAATTTCAAAGCAGATTAAGTTTATTATTGGACCCAATCCACCTATGAAGAACGCTGCACGTCATACGGTCCGCTTCCAATTCCTGGATTGTGGGCCCCAGATCGTTCCTTTAGCCTATATGCAGATGGTCGCTGACAGCATGACTTCCGCTGTCATCCCCTCGCCACCAAACTTTGATTAATATAGCGAATTTCTTAAAACGTGGGATTTATTTGACATAGTAACATGGCCGAAAAGTTTGATTTTGGTTTGGATCCTTTTGCAGTTCCTGTACTCGAGAGGATGGGACTACCACGGAGCTCTATTATATCTTAGTCGACAACGCATTCGAAAGCCAACGCTATATACGAATATGAATCTAATTTGAATTTGGCGCTAGTAGTAAAGTTAAAAATAGACGTGTTTTTATAACGCCGAGTTTTGTTATTGAGACAAAGTACGAGAAATTATATAGTTTTTATTAAAATTATTTTAATAAAAATTTAATATATTAAAATATTTCGTTTTTAATTAAATTTTTATTATATTAAAAAAGTAATTAATAAATCAAAATTAGTAATTTTTTAAGTTTGAATTATAAAATTAATTATTCGAAATATTATATTTATATAAATTAAAAAAATTATTTTTATTTAATTTAAATTAAAATATATAAAATTTATTTTTTAATATTATTATAAAATATTTCGAAAAAAAAAAATTATTTTTATTTAATAATAAAAAATCGACTTAAAAAACTTCGTATATAATAAAATTAAAAAAATCTCGAAAATAAAAAATTTATAAAATTAAAATTCATTTTTTAATAAATTTATAAAAGTTATTTAAAATCGTAAAAAGTTTTATAATATAATTATAAAATTAAAAATATATTAAAAAATCAAATTTTATAATTTTAATTTTTAATATTTTATTATTTATAGTTTTTTTATAATATTATTATATAAAACTTATAAAATTGTAAATAGTATTTTTTTAAAATTTAATCGAATAAATTTTCTTTTTTTAAATAATTATAAAAATAAAAATAATTTTCGTTTTTTTAATTTATATAATATAAAATAAAATATTAATAAATATATTTAAAAATTACGATTTTAAATTATAATTATTTAATATAAAACGATAATTGCAACTTTGAAACGAGTTTTTTTACAATTTTAAAATATAAAAATTAAAATTAAAATATTAAAAACGAATATTAAATATCGAGTTTTAATAAAACGAATATCAAATATCAAATTAAAATTAGTATTATAAATACTAAATAAAAAATAAATTTTTACGCTTGCGACAAGTCTAAGTATTTTTCGAGTGCAAGTTTGCTTAGTCTACCGGTGCGTAATACCCTAGAATACATATTGATACGTGCAGCACGTGACTTCACGTGACTTCACGTCTCTCTACTTCGGACGCAGTCTCTTTTTTGTATGACGCTTCGCTAGGCCACTGCCGTGGAGATCGACTTTTCTTCGGTGCGCAGTACTTTTAAATCATATTATAACACGTAAAAACACGTGTTACTACGTATTAATACGTTTATTTAATACGTAATACTTTTTCGACGTATTTTTTCGTTATCGTTTATTCGATCTCTATTGAAATACTATCGTTACGTGCTATTTAAAACGAAGTCTTTTTAAATACGTTTTAAATACGAAAAAATACGTTTTTAAATTTTTCGAATTTTGAAAACGTATTTTATAATAATTATTTTTTATATAAAATTAATATTTTAATAAAATATTAAAATTCGAATAAAATAATTAATTTTATATTGTTTTAAAACGTTTAAATTAAAAAAATTATTTATAAATAAAATTATATTAATTTTTTAATAAAATATTTAAAATTACAATTTAATTTTTAAATAATTATAATTTAAAAACGATTAAAAAATTAAAAAAATATAAATTTTAAATCGAAAAAAAATCTTTAATTTAATATAATAAATTTCATTTTTTATAATTAAAATATTAAAAATTGAAAATTGAAAAAAATATTATAATTATATAATTATTAAAAAAAAGAATTTTATTAATCGTTTTATTAAAAAATACGTATATTAATAATATTATTAATTTATTAATTAATTATTTTTTATTTTAATATTAATTCAATATTAATATTATTAAAATATTATTAATAATACTAATTTATAATTAAATATTTAAATATTTAAAATTTATAATTTATAATATTTATTTAATTTAATATAAAAATTTTAAATAAATTTATCAAACGCGTATTAAAATATTAAATTATAAAATTAAAAAATATAAAAATTTTAATATTTTTTATTAAAACTTATATATAAATTAATAATCGTATTTTATTCGATTAATTATTAAAAAAATAAATAAAAATAAAAATTGAAAATATTAATATTATTTAAAATTTAATTATAAAATCGATCGATTTAAATAAAGTTTATACGCGTAAAAATACTAGTTTAATATACGAGTAATTACTTGATATTAAAAATTTAAATTGAAATATTTAAAAATTAAACGATTTAATTGATTAAATGTAATTATATAAAAATCGCGTATAATTGTTTATAATCGTCGAAAGTCGAGAGTTTTAATATTTTTATAAATCGAAATTTATTTATTAATCGATTATTAATTAAATATTAAAGTTTTAAATATATAATTATTATATAATGCGCGCTATTAATAAATCGTTAATACTATTAACAATTAATTAATATATAAATTTTTTTTTAATAATTTAATGAGAGTTTTATATTATATAATTATATTTAAAAACGAGAAAATTTAAAATTCGTATAAATTATTATTAAAAAAAATTTTAATACAAATAATAAAAATATTAAAAAATTTAATTTCGTTCGAATTTTATTTATAATTAAAATTGTTTTAAAAATACGTATTAATTATATATTGATATTTCGTTAAATTAAAAAATAATTTAATAATATATTAATATTTTAAACGAATTTTATATTAAAATATTAAATAAAATAAATAAATTTTAATATTTTATTATTATAAAATAATTATTAATATATTATAAAAACGATTATTTTATACGAGTTTAATTAAATTAAATATTATTTAATAAATTTAAATTATAAATAAAATTATTAGAGTTTTAATTTGAATTATTTAATTCGTATTTTTTTATTATATTTATTTTTAAAAATAAAATAATAAAAATCATATTTTTATTTTTTTTATTAAAATTCATAAAAAGTTTTTTTAATAATTAATTAAAATTTTATTTAAATATATTTTATAATAAAAATTATATTTATTTAAAATTCAAAAAATTATAATTATTAAATATTAAATTCAATAATTTTTAAACGAACAAATAATAAAATATCGCGAAATAAAATTATAAATATTATAAATTTTTAAATATTAATAAATTTATATTTTATTTTATAACGAGTTTTATTTCAAATAAGAAATTTAATTTTAATAAAATTATAAAAATTAAAAAACGATTTAAATTTAAAAAATTTTTATTTTAATAATTTTAAATTTTTAAAAAGTATTAAATTCGTTTTTTTTTATTAAATTTAAAATAATATTAAATATCGAATTATATTTTTAATTACAATTAAAAATAAAAATATAATTTTATATTTTAAAATTATAAAAATTTATAAAATATACGTTTAAAATTTTTTAAAACGAATATTAATATTATTTTATATTTTCAACGATTTATTATTAGTAATATAATAAAATAATATTCGATAATATTATTTATTAATATAAAAAAAATTAATTATAATTTATATTTAATATTATAAAAATTAATAATAATTCGACGTATATAAAAACAATATTCGATTTTTATTAAAAATTATTAAAAATTTATTATTTTCGTACGTTATATATATTTTACTTTTAAAATAATTATTCTTTTAATAATAGATTTTAAATGCTTTTATTTTTATATATTTCTAAACCAAATTAAATAAAATAATATAGACCGATGAAACCTTTTCGATTTATTTGACGAAAATATACGCTCGTACTAAAGTACTACGTTTACATACGTCGAACTAGCGGTAGTTTGTAGTATTAATTACTAAAAGGAAATTCTTTGTTAAAAAGCGAGCGAATTTTGATCTTGAGAAAAGCATACAAAAAAATATTAAAAACGAGCTAGATTTTATTATTTTAATTGAATTAAATAATTACAATTACTACACTTTTAATCATATATATACTGGTACTACTACGTTTACTATAAGTGCTTTGTTGCATCGGAATTACCGAGTATTCGAGAGTTGGCATACGTTTTTTTGGTTTGATCATATTCTCTAGAGAAAGAAACTATTAAGTGTTTCGAAGACGCTGTTACTACGAATGTTGAATGCTTTTAAGCGTGGCTAAATGCGTAAAAAAGGTGCCTATACCGAGACTGATCTACTAGCTATTGCTCGAAAACTGTATAATGCACCGGATTTGCAATTTCGAGTTCCCGGTCAGTGGAACGGCGTGTTTACTATCATGGGATTTCAGCCAGTTGAGCAAGTAGTTCTGGTAATAGGAACCAGCTTTAGTAAGACTTTGATTGTTATAATTAGTGCTACTGTTGCAGATACTGGGACCACCATTCTAGTTCTGCCTATGGTTGCTCTACGGGGTGATATGTTGAGACGCTTTTACGAAGTAGGTATCCGACCACTGATCTGGTCCGTTGACTGCAAACGGTCAGTTTCATTAGTTATCGTATCAATCGAAGTTGCGTGTACTCAAGGCTTTCTTGAATACTATCATATTTTAGTTAGTAAGCAAAAGCTAGATCGTATTGTGATTGATAAGGCTCATCTCACTATTACTGTTAGTAATTACCGGCTATGTATAGCCCAGTTAAGCTGGTATGTCCGGCAGATCAGGACGTAGACCGTTTGGCTGACAGCAACTCTTCCTCCCGTAATGCAAGAGGCGTTTATCGAGTACAACAAGCTAGTGAGACTTAGGATTATCCGGGAATCGACTAATCGGTCGAATATCAAGTACATGGTCAGCTTTGAGATTGGATCTAGCGCTTTGATTGAGAGAACTACTAATTTGATGCAAGTATACTGGCCTAAGTAAGAGATCTTTGACCACTCCCAGGACAAGATCATCGTCTACTGCCGAACCCGAGAAAAAGTGGCTTTGCTTGTTGAGCTTCTCCAGTGCCCATCGTACACATCTAAATCGGGGTCTGAAAAGGAAAAGGCCGCTATTCTCTCCAAGTGGATTGCTAATAAAGACCAGTCTATGATTGTAGCCACGTCTACTCTTGGGATTGGGTTCGACTATTTTCACGTACGATGGGTAATTCATATTAGGGTGGTCACGTGTTTAATGTTATATATATCCTCATCTCACCGCTAGACAGGAATAACACATCATGAACACACACTTTACACCCACACCACGGCCTTTGCCTGTAATAATTCATGTGGATGCGTCTAGCGAAGTATCTGCCTTCTCTCAGGAATCTGGTAGAGCAGGTCGAGACGGTAGAATGGCTTCTTCTATTGTCCTCTTGCATTCCGGTTGGAAGCCGCAAGTAGATGGGTCCCTCTCTCCCGATCGAGAGGCCATGCAACTATATTTGATTCAGTAATACTGCTCTTGCGGCGTTCTCAGTCAGTTTTTGGATGCTCAGTCGAATTGGCGGTAGTGTATAGCGGGCGAAGAAGTGTACTAGGTTTGTCGAGAGCCTCATACTAAGGCCCGGTCTCTCGACGTGAAGTTTGCTCTGAGAAGAGAAACTAGAATAGATTTCACTGGACTAGAAGAGGTCTTGCGCTAAGATCACATCAAAAATCAAGTATTAAATAGTTATAAGAGGGATCTCGAGATTATACTATGCATATGTCTCTATTGTCGAGTTCAAGGCCGCAAGTTTAATCATGCACCAAGTAAATGCCCCCGGCGATTCCACTGGATCAATGCCAAGAACGAGGCGTACCAGACGCGGAAAAAAGAAGAGAAAGAGTGGATTCAGCGGTATGTGGCCTGTTGGAACTGCTACCAGCCGCATGACATCTGCCGGGCAGCGGATCCAGAGCACGAGGAGACGGAATGCCGGTTCCCGGACATGGTTATGCCGCTTTGTTACGGGGTATATAAACGGGTTGGCGGCAGTGATTAGGAAGGGGAGGACGAGACGGCGAGGAACGGCAAAGACGACGACGACGAAGGATGAGGAGTAGTGGCTTAAGTTTGATTTGCACTCGTCTTCGAAATTGCTTGATATCGCATATAAGACACAATAGCTTAGATTACCTATAATCGCCTGAGCGTTGTTCAGTGTGTCGGCCTCCGAGCAAATCTTGCAACTTGTCCTTTATTGACGACAGCGAGCCTACCACATCAACAGCATCTGCCAGCGTCTGCCCACATCTGCCAGCATCTTCCAGCATCGTTCCATTTCCCCTTGGCACCCTCCTCGAACACCGTAGACCCATTGACGACGATGACCACCCCTCCCCTTTCCACGAAGTCGAATCATACGAAGATGGACAATAGGACTTCGAGGATGACTTTCCTTGCAACAAACACAACTACAGGACGTAGAACAAACACAACTGCAGGAGGTAGAAAAGCTTGGCCTTTGTCAGCTTCATGACTGGGACGAAGGGAGAACATACAATGAACGTCCGCCACAGCATATACACTACTCAATCGATTGTAGTTTTAAGATACACAACAGAGTGCAGTCAAAAAATACAGAACTAGACTTGGTTCTTATGCTTACCTCATATTGGCGACTCTTTCCAAAGCCCAAGTTAGAGCAGGTCTGTTTATCTAAAATGCGAGCCAAGAAGAGAGCCATAGAGTCCGAGGATACAAAGGTTGTGTTGAGAGTTACACAACGCTTAGAGGACAATATAACAAATCGATACGATGAAAGGAAGCATTGTCCATTACTAGAACCGACTTTGGCTCTGGCCATTTGGCACAAGAGGGAAGTAACTGCTCAATAAAATCCTCAAAGACAATACTATCTGTGGATCCCTGGAAGACACGAGCAAATAAAATCCCATCTTGTGTATATGCAGGGAGTATCTGATATCGTTTCTCGCCTTAGAACTGAGCAATCTGGACTAGAGTTACCCCAAGGGGAGACCAGCTAGTCAGCCTAAATCCAATACGTTTATCGCAGCCAGATTCATCCACATAAACTAGTTGGTAAGAATGGAAGCTAGCCGATAAGTTATATATATATAGGTCTCGCAGATCTGTATTCCTTTTTTGTGCTATCCGGCGAATTGTTTTTTAGTCCAACCCTTAAAAGCTATGCTCTTCTTATACTGGAAGCGGTCACAAGCACCTCAAACTCATCCCATATAAAGACTATCATCTCGGACTGATACAAACCTGGCTTTTCCAATAGGTGCTCACAGAGCATTTAGCATAGAAGGTGTAATAGTTCGTTTTCGTCCGGTACCGTTTCGAGAAGCTCTGGGGGTTCTCAAGTAACGAATATTCGAGCGTATAGCTCGGAGAGAACGGGGAGTACATCCAGCAGCTTCAGCTATTTCGGTGTCAGTTGACTCACTAAATATCATATTATCGAGCTGTAACTTTGTAAGATTCGGTTCCATGCTAGAGAGCTATTTGCCTTCGGGTAATACATTCCACGCAGGTGCACGATGGAGGGTCAATATTGAGCCTTGACACAGTAGCAGCAGGGGTCAGCATCGAACCTTAAAGAATACAATGGAAGAAAGGGTCAGCATTGAGGTCTCAAAGGCGGGGGTGGAAATCCTCAGGCTACAATATAATGACTAAGAAACAGCTAACCAGAATAATCCTAATGCTGACTCCAATATCTTGGCAATGTGGCTCAGCAAAACTTAAAGGGTTTACAAAGCGGAAGCCGATTTCGAAGCCGACTGTATGCGGGGTATAAGGAGAGTGGTGTCTGACACGGGCGTGGATAAAGGGCGAGGACTGTGCTTTTAATGCACGCTATGGGAATATCACAAAATGTGCAAGTCATTTTGGTTTTCATTATGATATTTTGAAGAGGGATTTGTGGCAAAGTAAGCTTATTTTTTCCTGGGGTTTTCTTGGCTTTGGGGCTTGAGGCGACATTTCTTTTCGTTTGTTTCTGAAGCTGCGAACGGTATTCTGCTCGCCGACAGCATATCAAGTGACGCGTCCGCAAGATTGTAAGTGCTGTGTGAGACAAAGGGGTGGTCTGCGCCTCCAAGTAAAAATTTGCATACGCGCTTAGTTGGCTGTGGTACATCCGTATTCGCAGACGCTTAAATTGCTCCCAGCCGCTTTGTTTAATTTTACCTCTTTCGACCATGCATGTAGTTGATGCACATACTTGGTCACGTATACCGCCGGGCTCCGAGTGAATGCCGAGAACGATCGTATATCGTACCACTATTTATATCTTCTGTTGGTCGGGTTTCATTCCACGTGTCTCCATTGTATCTCATGTTGTACCGGAGTACATACCTATTGCTCGGCTCGACCCCTTATTAAAGCTTTTATATTGTTTGAAATCGTTTGTTTTACTTTTAACTAGAGTGCCAGTCGAGGGACGCAAATGTTTCTTATTATTTAAAATAATTACAAGCTTAAAACATTGGTTATTTATAAAATATGATATAAATTTTGATTACTCGGTTTTAATTATCTACTGCAACAGTTTCGTAAATGAATATGATTCGGTATTTATGTAATGACTGAGTAAGCGCAAGAGACTGTATCCAGTGGCCACTGGCAAAAAAGAAATAGATCAAAAAAAGAATAAAAACTATTTCCAGTGTCTTGCGGTTCCATCTCACGGCAGAAACCAAGACTTGAACAACTGGACTAGCTCGAGGAGAAAGCTCCATATTTCTCGCCAAATCACCACCTAAAAGCCTCTTCCTTTGAACTTCCTGAAAATTTTAGTTAGCACAGGTATCCACAATTAGCGTCCTATTAACGCTCACTTAGTAGGAATCCCCGAAACATCACAGCCATTATTCTCATCAAAACCCTGACTACCAAACGCCTCATTCAGCGCACCGAGCAAGGCTTCAGCCTGCACGGTCGGGCTCTGCTTATTGAGCGTGACGGTGCCTTCCAGGGTCGCGGCAGAGCTATCGGTATTGCAGGCCAGGCTTTCCGGGATCTGGATCCCAGCACTATTGGCACTGGTGATGAGGTCACTGTTCCATTGGCCGCAGATGCTGCTGGATGAGATGGCGGGAACGCTGGTCACGGAGATGTCGAAGCGGTTGCCGTTGTCTTCGGCGGTTACTGAGCAGGATGAGAGGAAGGCGGTGGCTTGTGCTAGTTGTAGTAATGATGGAGCGATGAATGCGAGAGTGAGTGGGGATATTGTGAACTTCATTTTGAGGGTTGAAAAATTAGGAATTTTTCGACTTGAAAAGTAGATGGAATTAATGATTAAAGTGATCGAAGGCTTGTGTATTTTTGACTGATGAACAGGAAATACTTCAGAAGGAGATGGAACTTTTATATTTGGATATTGTTTTCATCTCTGCCTGATTCTGACAACGAAACTTCTGACTGTATTTGCATTTCTCATTTTGTCTTACTTAGACTTATTATTTGTAGCGGCCGCCAACGCTTACAACTCTAGTAAGACTGAAGTATTACTCTATGAATATAGCCTTTCTCTAATAGTGAGATCTTACTAGAAATTGTCAGTATAGAGATTTGGAATCATTTAAAAAATGATTTTACGATTAAAATAATCGATATATTAATTAATTAATTAGTCAATTGATTAGTCATCAGTTATTATTCGATTAATTAAGAGATTTAAAACTTATTAATCAATTCTTTGAACTATTTTAAATTGATTAATTAATTAATCAATTTAAATAATTTATATTTACGATTTTAAAATAAATTTTATAATTAAAATTTTTAATTTTTAATTTTTAATAAAACGAACAAATTAAAAAAATTTAATAAAAAGTTTTTAATTAAATAAAAATCTCGTAATATATAAAATTATTGTTATTTAATTTTTTTTTAAAATAGAATTTATTATTATTACTATTTATTAATATTATTAAAATAGATTTTTTTTAAAAATTCAACGATTGAAAAATTCGAAAAAATTAATTTTATAATATTTATTAAGATTTTTACGTTTATTATTATTATTATTTTAATATATTTAATTTTATTAAACGTACAAAATTTATATTACTTTTAAATATTTAATAATATTTATATTTTCGATTAAAATCGATTTATAATTATAATTATAATTTTATTAAATTTTTTTTATTATTATTAACGAATTTTTATTCGATAATAAATTTATAATAATATTATACAAATACAATTAAAATAATATAAAATTATAAAATATTAATAAATATTAATATTTATATTTAAATATTATATTAATAAAAATTTATTAATTTAAATTTAAATTTTAAAATATTAAATTTCGACGTTTTATTAAAATTTATTATTAATCGATTTTTAAAGCGAATTAATTATTTAATTAATTAAATTTAATAATATTTTTTTTAAAATTTTTTAAAAAATATTCTCGTTTAAATTTTATAAAAAAAAAATTTCAAATTAAAAGAAATTCAATTTAAAATTTATTTAAAAATACGTTTATAAAAAGTCGAAAAAATTTAAAAAATATTTTAAAAAAAATAATATTTAAATTACAAAAAAAAAAAAAAAAAAAAAAAAAAAATTTCAAATTCAATATATATTATTTACGTTTAAAATTAAAATATATAAATATAAAAAAATTTAAAAAAATTGTTTTTATATATTATCACACACAAAATTATTAAATTAAAAAAAAATTATAATATTATTAATTTTTTATTAAAATAAATTCTTTTAAAATTAAATTTTTAATTTAATTATTTAAATATAAATTTTTATATTGAAATATTTTAATATAAATTTTATATTTAAATATTGTATTTAAATATTTTAATAAAAAAATAATAATTTAATATTTATATATTAATATTTTTTATAAATTCGTATTTTTTTTTTTAAAAATTGAATTTTAATATTATTTTAAAATTAATATATATTAATTATATTATTAAATATTTATTATTATTTATAAAATTTTAAATTTAATTTTTTTTTATATTATTATTATTTTTTATTAATATTTATAAAAATATATAAATTCGATTATATTTTTTTTCGAAATAATATATTAATATAAAATTAATAAATTTTTAAAATAAATATAATATTTCGATTTAAAATTTTTTTTATTTAATTTAATAATAATTACATTTTAAATTATACGCTTTAATTTTTTTTTTAATTCGATATATAATAAATTTAATATAATATTATTATAAAATATTACGAAATTAAATTAAATATTACGTTTTATATTTTTAAATAATTATTTTTAATATTTTTTATATTAAAATATTTTCAAATAATAAAAAATAAAATTTTATTATTATTTATAATATTATAAAAAAATATTTATTAAATTTCATTAAATTATATTTATATAAATTTTAATTATTATTATTTATAATAAAGAAATTTATATTTGCGTATTATAAATAATTAAATATTTATATTAAATTATTTATATATTCGATTTTTAAAAATTTTTAATAAAAAAAAAATTTAAAATCGTTATTATATATAATATACATTTTATATAAATTTAAATTATAATATTAAATATTAAAAAACGATATAATTTTAAAAAACTTTAAAAAAAATATTATTTTTTATATTAATATTTTATTTTATTAAAAATTTCAACGATAAATATAAAAATTATTAATGATATTATTATTTTCAAATTATTATAATTCGTTATTTTAATTAAAAAAATTAAATAAAATTTAATTATCGTTTTTTAATTGGATTTTTTTTAATTATAAATATTTTAATTTAAAATTTTAATTAAATATTAATAATCTTTTTTTATTATAATAATTTTTATTTTAAATATTGAATTTTAATTGTATTTTTAATAAAATATAATATAAATTTTTTTATTTTTTAAATTATAAAAATATTATTATAATAATATTAATATATTAATAAAATAAAATCGTTAAATAATATTTTAAAATTCGATTTTAAAATATTAAACTTTTTAATATTATTATTAATTTAAATAATATAAATATTTTTATAATAAATTTTATATAAAAATAAATTAACGAAAAATCGTAATAAAAAACAAATTATATACTATAAAAAATTAAAAAAAAAAAACTTTTTTATTATAAATTTTATAATTTAAATTCGTATTATTTAATTTTTTACATTTTAATAATTTTAAAAAATATTTTATTTAAAATATTATATTTTAATTATTAATATAAAATAATATATTTAATTATATATTAATTTATATATATATATATTTTGATTAAATTAAAATATAATATTAAAAACTTTTTATTAATAATTTTTTTTTATTTGATTTAAAAAATAAAATAAATATTAATATTATATTTTTTATATTTATAAATCGATTTATATTTACAAAAAATAATTTTTATTATTGTAAAAAACGTTTAATATAAATTAAAAATAAACGATTTAAAATAAAAATTTAAATAAATATTCGAAATTGAAATTATAAAATAAAAATAAAAAAAAATTTAAAAAAAAAAATATAATTAAAATTAATAATAAATAAATTTTAAAATGAAATATTAAATTTTTTTAAAAAATTATATTATAATAAAATATTTTTCGACGTATTTATTAAAATTAAATAATTATACGTATATAAATTTAAATATAATAAAAATTTAATATTAATTATTTAAAATACAAAAAATTAATAATATTTTATTAATTAATATAAATTGAAAATATTTTTATATTATAATAAAAATAATTATTAATATTAATAAAATAAATAAAAAATTTTTAAATCAAAATAAAATAATTATTATAAAATCGATTTTTATTTAATTTTAATATAAATAATTTTACATTTATTAAAATTTTTATTAATATTATTAATAATATAAATATTTTTATCGTAATAAATAATAAAATCATTTTATTAATAAATAATTACAAATGATTAATTTATATATAATATTCGATTTTCGATTTAATAAAAAATTATTTAAAAAATATAATTAATTTATTTATAATATTATTATTTTATAAATATTTAATAAAATAATTTAATATTATTAAATAATAAAAAAAATTGTTATTATTATTCGAATATTATTATTATTTATAACGAATTTTAATATTTAATATTAATAATTTAAATTTTTTTATTCGAGTATTTTAATATCAATTATAATAAATTAATTTTTTTTTTTAGAAATTTTTAATTTTTTTATATATTATTTATATAATAATTTTTATTTTACAATTTATTTTACGTATTGCGATTATATATTATTATATTTCGAACGATATTTAAATTTTTATTTTTTTAATTATATTAAATATTTTTTTAATTTTAAAAAATATAAATTTTTATATTTTTAATATATACGATTATAAATCGTTTTTTATAATAATATTAATCAAAATTTAAATAAAATAAAATAAAATATTTTAATTTAATAAAATTAAAAAAATTCAATTTTAATCTTTTTAAAAAATTTAAAATTAAATTTAAATTTTTAATAAAATTTAATATTAAAATAAAAAAAATTAAAAAAAATTAAAAAAAAAAATTATTATTATTATTAATTCGATTATTAAATATATATAAATTTTTTAATTTATTTTTTATTATTAAAACTTTTAAAAAATTATTAAAAATTATTAATATAATTAAAAAATATTTAAAAAAATTTATAAATATAAAAAAAAAATTTAAATTAATTTAATAAAATATTATTTTATAAATATTTATTTTAGTTTTTAAATTGATAATTATTAAATATTATAATTTAAATTAATATAAAAACAAAATTTTATATTTAATTAAATATTAATTTATATAAATTATTTTAATTAAATAAATATATTAAATATTATAATATTATTTATTTTATTTTTTTAATTTATATTATAATTTATTATTTAATTCGTATTTTTACTATATAAATTATATAATAAATAAATTTTTTTTTTAAAATCGTTTAATTAAATTATTTTATATTTTAAATAATTATAATATAAAATTATTATTAAATATTTTTATTTTACGTTTTTTTATTTTATATAAAATTAAAAATAATTTATTATAAAAAAAATATAATATATTTATAAATTATTTAATATATTTTTAATAAAAAATATTATTATAATTATTAATTAAAATTCGAAATATAATAATATTAAATTATATAAATTTTTTATTTTTATTATATTTATAAATTTTTTGATTATAATAATAATTTTAAATAATTTTTATTTTAATAATTTTTTTATTAATAAATAGTTTTTTTTATTTTTAATAATTTGTAATCGAATTAAAATCTCGTATTAATTTTCGAATTTATTATTTATATTCGTATATTTAATATTAAAACGATATTAAATTATTGATTATAATTAATAATTATAAATTAAAAAATTATAAAAACGTTTATAAAAATTTTTAAAAATAACGTATTTTTATTTATTAAAATATTATTTTTTAAATAATTATTTTATTATTATTTTTTTAATTTTTATTTAATTAAATATTTATAATATTAATATTATTAATAAATTTAAAATAACGTTAAATTATATTATTTTACGAATTATAATTTTAAAAATAAAATAATATTTTTCAAATTATAATTCGATTAATAATTTTTTATTTAAATATATATAAAATTATTTTAAATTAATTATATACGAATTTTTATTTAAAAATAATTATAATAATTATAATTTAAAATTAAAATTTAATGAAATATAAAATATTTTATAATAAATAATTATTTTAAATTAAAAAATTATTATAATTTTTAAATAAAAAATAAAAAAATATTAAAATAAATATTTATTAATATATAATAAATAATATTATATTTTATTCGCGATTTATTATTTTTAATTATTATTTTTAAAAAATTTTAATTTTATTATTATTAATTTTTTTTTTAATTATATTATTATTTATATATAATTTTTTTTTTTTCGAAAATCGATTTAAATTCGTTTTTAAATTTTTTTATTATAATTCTTTTTTAAATATATATATTATATTTATATAATTTTAATATAATTTTTTAATTTTATAAATTTTTATTATATTTATATAATTATTATTTTTAGTTTTTAAATAATTTCTATATTTATAAATTAAATACAAATTTTGTAATTTATTATATTTAAAAATATTTAATTTTAATATTTTTATTATAATAAATATAATAATTTTTATAATTTAATAAAATTTTATTTCGAATTAAATTATTTTAATATTTTTTAAATTATATATTTTCGATTTTTATTTTTTATTAAATTATATTAATTAATTTATTTTAAGTTTATTTTATATATATATATATTTATTTTTAATTTTTAATATTTATAAATTAATTTAAATAATATATTTAAAAAAAGGAATTATAATTAATAATAAATTTAATTTTAATTAATAAATCGAAATTCGAATTTACGAATTTTAAAATAATAAAATTTAATTTTTCTATTTAAAATTTATTTTAAAAAATATTAAATTTTTTTTTATTATTATATTATTATAAAATTTTTTTTATTTATTTAATAATTTTAAATTCGATTAATAAAAAAATAAAATGAAATAATAAAAAAATTTATATTTATTAATATTTCTTTTTTAAATTTATTTAAATCGATTAAAAAATATTTCGAAAATTAAATAAAAATAATAAAATTTTTATAAATAATTTTTTTTAGTATTATTTAAAAAAATATAAAAATATTAAATTAAAATAATAAAATTTTCAAAATAATAAAATATTATTATTAATAATTTTTTTTATATTAATATTTTTAATAATATTAAATTAAAATATTTATATAATTTAATTAATTAATAAAATTATTATTATAATAAAATTATATAATTATCGTTTATTATTATAATATTTTTTTTATTTATATTAATTGAAAAATTAAAATTTTTTAAAAATTTTATTTTTTATATATATCGATTTATTAAAACTCGTTTATTAATTTAAAATATTAAATATTTTTTAAATATATTAAAAAATTAAAATTTTATAAACGATTAAAATTTTAATTTAATTATATATTTAAATATTATAAATTTTAAATATAAAATAAATAAAAATATATATATAATTATTATAAAATTTAATATTAATAAATTAATTTACGAATTTAAATATTAATTTATATATTAATTTTATATTTAATTTTTAAAAAAAAATTATATAAAATATATAATTTACAATAAATATTTAAAAAAACGAATTTATAAATTTTTTTATTTAAATATAAAATAATAATAAAATATTATATTTTGAAATATATATTAATTTTTTTAAAATAAATAATATTATTTTTTATTAATATAAAATTTAAAAAAAAAATTTAATAATTAAATTATTAAAATTTATTTAATAATAAATATTTATATATTTATTAATAAAAATAAATAATATTTTAAATTAAATTAAATTTTTAATATTTTAAAATAAAAAAAATAAAATTTTTTTTTAATAATTATTTATTAAACGTATATAAGATTTTCTTTGGTTTTTAATATATGTATTGATTTATAATTAATTAAAATTATTTAAAAAACGAAACTCGAAATACAAAAATTTTATTTCGAAAATAAAAATAAAATATTTTTAATTATATGCGATTTCGAATTGTATATAAATATTATATAATATTTGTTTTAATATTAATAATTTTTTTTATAATAAAAATATTATTATTTTTAATAATTTAAACGAATAATATTATTTTTCTTTTTTTATTATATATTATAAATATATAAAATTCGTTGATTTTAATACAAATAAAAATTTAAAAAAAATAAAAATTATATAATCGAATATTAAAAACAACGTTAATTTACTAATATTATTTTTAAAATTTGTTGAAATTTATAAGTTTCAAATTTAAAAAAAAAAAATTTATTTTTAATTTAAAATTTCAAATAATAATAATATTAAAACAAATATTTTTTTAATTATTTTTTTTATTTATTTTTTATTATTATTTATTTTTTTTTAATTTATTTTTTTTATTCGTATTTTAAAATAATTAATATTTAAAAACTTTTTTAAAATTTTATTAAATTATTTTAATTATTAATTTATTTAATTTTTTACAATTTTTTTCGTTTATATAATTATCGTAAAATCATAATATTGATTATTAAATACTTTTTTTAATCGTTTTAAACTTAATTAAATACTCGTAAAATAAATACAAATCAATATATATAATTATTGAAATATTAAAAAAAACTAATTATTTTGCGATTATATTTATAATAAATTTAATTATTATTATTATATCGATTTTTTTTATTATTTTTATTATTTTTATTTGTAAAAATAATTTTATATTCAATTTAAAAATTGAAATTTTTATTGTTTACAAACGATTTATCGATAAAAATAAAAAATTTTATTATTAACAAATTTAAAATAATATATTTAAATTCTCGATTTAAATTTTTAATTTATTATTCGAGTTTTTTATTTAATATAATAATTTCAATTTCGATCGAATTTTAATATTAAATAGTAATAAATAAATCGAAAATTGTTTTGAATTAATAAATTGTAATAATATAAATACTTTGAATACGTTATTTTTTATATTTAATTTATAAATTTAATAATTTGAGATTTATTAATTTGAGTTTTTATTTTAATTTTTTTATTATAATTAGATTTTTTTTTATATTAAATTAATATATATTTATTAAAAATCAATAAAATTTCTAATATAAAAATTACTTTGAATTTTATTATAAATTTAGTTTTTTTGAATTAATGTTTCTCGAAATTAAATTTTTTTTTTATTAATATAAACGTATCGTTTATTTATATTTTAATAATATTAAATATTTTTTTTTTAATTATAATTAAAAAATAAAAATCGTATATAAATATAATTATTAATTGTTTTTTTTATAGTATTTATAATACGTAATTTATTAATATATTTTTATTTTTATTATTTTATATAGTAATTTTAAAATTATTATAATAATATTTAATAAATACACGAATATTAATTATTAAAAATTAATTATTAATTATATATATATTTATATAATATTACGAAATTATATTTTAATTATTTTATTTAAAAATTGAATTAAAAAAAGTATTAATACAATAATAATTTATTAATTAATTCTTTGAATAATTAAATATTGTATTAAAAAAAAAAAATTTTTTATCGTTATATTTTTAAATTATTAATTTTGATTTTTCGTATAAATTGTTAATAGTTTTATTTTTAATTTTATTAATTAATTTTAAATTGAAAATATAAATTTTAATATACTTTGTAAAATCGAATTTAACGAATTAAAAAACTTTTTTTATAATCAAATTATTGATTTTTTTTTATTGAGATTTTTTGAATAATATTTCAAATATAATAATTACATTTTTTTTCGTAATTATAATAAAAGTTTTTTATCGATTTTTCTTTTATTTATTATAAATATTATCAATATTTTATTTTTATTTTTAATAATAATAATAAACGTATTATTAAAATTTTTATTATTATTTTCATTGAATTAATAACGTTTATTTCGTTGTAATTTTTTATTGAATATTTTTTTATTATTATATAATTTTTTTAATCGTTTTCGATTATATTATTTTATTAATAATTTATTGTTTAAATTTTTTTGATTTAATTCGTCGAACGAAAAAAATATAAAAAATAATTCTTTGTTAATAGTTTTTTTATAAAGTATTTTTTTTATATAGTACGATTTAATTACTATCGAACGAAATTTAATCGATTTATAAAATATATTGATCGTATATATTTTTTCGTTCGTTATTAATAATTTATATAAATTTTTTTAATTTTTTTTTTTTTATTAAATGTATATATTCGAAAAAATTAATAAATTTAAAATAAATCTCGTATTTAAATTATTTCTTATTATAAGCGCGTTCGTAATTTAACGTTCAACGTATAAACGTTGTATTTTTTTAATAATTGTACGAATTATTTTAATTTTTTTAATTATTAATAAAAATAACGTATTTTTATCGATTATTTTAAAATATATTCTAAAGATTAATAACGTAAATACAATTTTATTTAAATTTATTAAATCGTTTATTATTTTAATTATTATTTATAAAATCAATTTTTTATTGATTTATTTATTAATAATTTTATAAACTCGTTATAATAAAATATAATATTTTTTTATTTTTTTTATATTATTATAAATTTCGATAAATATTTTTTAATTTCAATTATTATTGTTTTTATATATTATTAAAATTCTATAAACGAGAAATTTCTTTTAATATTATAAATGAAATAATTTAATAGTTTTTAATATATATCGATTTAATATATTCAAAAAATGTTTTATATCGTTTTTATAAATATATTTTTTAAAAATTTAATTACTTGAAATATCGTTATTAAATTTATTATTTATAATATCGATTTTTTATTTAAATATAAAATATTAATAATAATAAAATAATTAAACTTATAATTATTTTATAAAATAAATTTGAATTTTTTAAATAATTTATTATATATTTAATATTTATATTATAATTTACTCGTTAAAAATTTTTTAATAAACGTTTTATTAATAAATAATCGAATCGTTAATATAATTATCGTAATTTGATTTTAATAAAATAATTTCAAATTAAATTTTTTTTTATTAATATAATAATATTTATAAATAGTTTTATTTTCGTACAATTAAAATATTTTTAAAATTATCGAATTTAATTTTTATTTTATTTATATTTTGAATATATAATAAAAATAGTATATTTATAAAAACGATATAAAATACAATAATATTCAAAAGTATATTAATTTGAATTATTTTTTATAATAATATAATTTTTTTATTAAATCGAATTTTATAAACGTTAATTATTAATATATTTAATTAAATTTTATTATCGATTTTTTATAGTACTCGAAATTATAATTAATTAATAATTAATATTTTTATAATATTGTTATTTAATATAATTTTTTAAAAAACTTTAAACGAGTATCGATTTTTAAATGTAAATATTAAATTTTTATCGAATTATAATAATAATAAATTAAATATATTTTTTTTATAACGATATAACGTATAAATTAATTATTTAAAATAATTATTATTTGAATATTATTAATTTTTTTAAACTCGATAAAATATATTTTATTTGCGTTTTTTATTTTTATATTTATTAACAATTGATCGATTTTTTCGATTTTATTGTTTTTTAAAAAACTTTTTATATTCTCGTATTTAATAAAAAAACTTTAATAATAAATCATTATAATATCGCGATTAATAATATATTAAACGTATTATCGAAATTTAAAATATATTTATTACTGTTTTATTATTATATATTTTATTAATTAATAATTTAATTTTTTATAAATATAGTATTTTTTTAAATAAAATTTTCTTTAGTAATTATAATTCGTATAATAATTATTATTATTTCAAAACAATTTTTTGTTTTTTTTGTCGAATCGAAAAAATCGAAAAATCGAAATTAATTTATATTTATACTTTTTATCGCGTTTTTCATATGTTCGATTAATTTAATTTTAATCGATTTTATTATAATTTTTTTAATTTTCTTGAAAATTGTAATTAAAATTACTATTGTATTATTGCGTTTTTTGTAAACGTATTATAATATCGATCGCGAATCGTAATTTAATATAAACGCTTTTAAACGTATTTACGAATTTATAAAGCGTAAAATTATATTTTTCAATATCTCGATAAACGTTAATAATTTGATTTCGAAGATTATACTTTGTATAATATTCATTGAATAAATTACGTTGAATTTATTAAAATCAATCGAAAAATAATTAAAAATATTTTAATTTAATTTTCGATTAATTAATTACAATAATTCGTAATAATATAATTTCTTTTTATTATTTTATCGTAATAAAATAAATTTATACATTTTATAAATATAATAAAAAATATTTTATTATATTAATTTTTTAATAATTCAATTTTAAAATAATAATTGTAAAAGATTTATAATTTAATATTGAAAATATTAAACAATTTTTTGTCGTATTTTTTATTATTATTAATATATATTTTTATTAAATCTATAAACAATTTAATCGACGTATTTTATAGTAATTAAAAATTATTATATTGAAAATTATCGTTCGATTAAATGTTTTAATTAAAGTTTGTATTTTTTTGATTTTATAAATTGTTTTATTAATATATTAATTAATAAAATTATCGATTTAAAAATTGAATATTTAAAAATTAAATACTTTGAAATTAAACGTTTAAAAATTGAAAGTTTTATATTAATAAAAATAAATTACTTTGAGAAGTAATATTCGTTTTACGAATAAATTTAATTCGAATATTGTTTAAATAATATTAAATATAAATATTTTTTTTTTATTTAAATATTTTTTTTTTTAATTTATTTATAGTATTTTTTTCATTGATAATTTCTTTTAATTCTTTAGTAATAAATTGTTTATTTTTAATAATATAAATTTTATAAACTTATAAAAAGTTTTTAAATTTTTAAACGAATTTTTTATTTATTAATATTAATATTTTTTTAATAAACTTTTAAAAATATTTTTAAAATATTTTTAAAAAAATTTAATAGTATATTTTTTTCTTTTATAAAATTCTATTATATATAGAATATATTCGTTGATTTGTTTTTTTTTAATATCGTTTTTCGTAAAATCAAATTTTTTTTTTTATTTTTTTTTATTATATTTATATTTTAATTTTTTCAATTTTTCGATTATTTTAATTATTATTTATATTTCGTTCAAATAAACGAAAAAATAAAATTTTTAAAATTATTAAAATATTTTCGTAGTTTTTGATTAAATAATAAATATATAAATATATTTTATTAATAATTTTATTTAATTGATATATAAATATTTTAAACGTTTTATAAAATTTTTATAAAATTTTTACAAATAATTAATTTTGTAAACAATTTGAAATAAATAATAAAACGAATAAAAAAATAAATAAATATAAACGTTTTATGTAATCGTGAAATAATACAATTGTATAATCGATTAATTAATTTGAAATTGTAAAAAATAAAAAAATTCGATTGAAATAAAAAAATAAATAAATATTATTTTAAATGAAATTTGAAATCGAATAATATTTTTCGTCGAATACAAACGATTATTATTTTTTTCGAATTTGTAAACGATTTTATTTTGTGTAATAAATATAAATTTGAATTAATTATTTAAAAATACGAATTTTTTTATAATTGATTTTTTTAAGTTTTTGAAAATTGAAAAAACGTTAAAATTTTATTTCAACGAAAAAAATAATAAATTTCTTTTATAATTTAATAATATTTAAAAACGTAATATTAATTTCTTTTAATATTATTTTATATTGAAATTTATATTTCGTAATTTAATTTTTTTTTAAATAGATTTTTATTAATTTGTAATTAAATACAATTATTGATTAATATTAATAATTATTAATAATAATCGATCAAATACACGTAAAAAATTTTGGGATTTTTAATATACGTATTAATTTATAATTAATTAAAACTATTTAAAAATCGAAATGCGAAATATAAAAATTTTATTTCGAAAATAAAAATAAAATACTATTAATTATATACGATTTTAAATCGCATATAAATATTATATAATATTTGTTTTAATAAAATATAAAATTAAAAAATTAATAATATTTATAAAAAATAATTAAAAATATTTAATTATTTTTAATAATAAATTTAAACAATTTTAAAAGTTTTAAATTTTAAATTTTTTATTTAAAATGAAATTTTTTTTTTTTTTTT